>JAPYZR010000691.1:0-28200 GCA_030522945.1 Trichopria nigra | reverse complement strand
ATATATATACAATATAATGGATTAAACGAAAAAACTAGAGTTTATTATTAAGATTTTCGTTTTTTTTTAATATTATATACCCGGTGATACTTCTCTTAGTCTTAGTCTTAACATGTTTCAAAATAGTTTTTAAATTTAGTGGCATATAGAATGTTGATCCATTACTATTATCAGGATTTATATATATGTACATGTAATACGCGGCGCAGTATTGTTATAAACTTCAATACGTTATATCGTTGGTTTCTCTGTTAACAATCAAAACATTACATGTTTCAGTTCCACCTGAGCGGCCTGCAATTTTGGATATTTGGGGTCGAATTTTAAATGGAACTGCGGGACCATATGAAGAGGGCGATAATCTCTCCTTAACGTGTAGAGTAACGGGAGGTAAGTTACAATTTTTTGTTATTGAGATAGTAATGTAGTATTATAATAATAATTTATTTGGATTGTAATCTAGTATAGCAATAAACATTTCTGCTTCTACCTAAAATGCAGGGCTCTCTACGTGTCCTCTTCTTTTACCTTTATGCAACTTTGTTGTTTCTCGGCTTCTTTTCACATACATTAATTCCCTCTCGAGTTTCAAGAGGAACCCACGTCTGCGATAATGACGTGACAACCGATACAGGATGCGACTCTTCAGAGCAAACGGGCTTCTATGCCTTTATTCGCGATAAGGGTTCGACTTGCGCCCGGGAATACGCGTACGTTTCAGCTTCGTACTTAAATTAACTTGGATGCCTTTATATGCATATTCGTAATAGAGATAAGAACTATAACTAAATTACTGTTTATGTTTACATCGTATAATTCAATTAAACTTTGTGACATTAATAAATTGCCTTCTCACATAATTAATGTGATTACATCTATATAGTTATGTGTGAATTAAAAATGAAACTCTGAATCAGGTAATAAAATATTACCCCCATATACACCTTTATCGATAACAAATTAATTTTCATGTAATTTCTATTTCGGTAGTAGAGGATTAAATTGAATTCCATCAATTGTTCGATGTTTAAACTGCAGTGTGATTTTTTTTAATAAGCATATCATTATTATTAAATATAAATGCTCTGATGAATAGAAATGTATACATACCGTTGGACATTTCAGTCAGTAATTATAAACCCTGGTAGAAAATAATTGTGGCGCTAGCCAGTACCATAATGGTACGCAGTGGCGGCAGCTAGCACCACAATAAATGTTTACTAGGGAATTAATATTAAATGTAACGTTTAAAAAATAATGTCTAACGAATAATCCTCAAAGCTTAACTTATTCAACATCCGGGTATGAAACTGCGTTTATTGATATTACTGTCGATAGTATTTTATACAATTTCGAAGTTTATTCTTATCAAATATACATCAGGTATTAGTGCCTCCTTAATCATATTTCATTCGACGTTACGAGATAAACTATTGAGAATTAATTAAGGAATACTATATATTGAATTAATTTTATCATTACACTTGAACTTATTTTAATCTCGAAGAATAGTAGAAGATATATGCTAGGTGAAATTCAGTTTAACGTGCGGTCAAGTTTTAATCCTGGTGATGGCTGTTCTAGCCTAAGACCGTTCAAATTTCGTAAAATGTATGTCAGTCCTATACCGGATCAAAATTTAATCCAGGATAGAAACGGTTATGTACCCCATTAATCCCTACCTCTGCTGACAGTTTATTTTCAATAAATGATGTTACTTAACGAAACGAAAAATTCGTTTTATCGTTTTATCGTTTTATCGACGCTTACCTGCATTTTTCTAGGTAAACCTCTATGTATTTAGTCAAAATTTACAATCCTCTCGAAATTAAATATTGCTGCAATATACTACAAGCCAATTCCAAAAATATTTAAAAATCATGTTATTATATCGAGTTTATAAAATAACCATATAGCTATCAAGTTTGTTAAAAACTTTCTATCTTCTATGAAAATAATAAACAAACGTAAATGTACATTTCATAAAAAAAATCTTTTTAAAAGTATAGGGTATAAAAGTTCAACTATTAAAATTACTTTTATATAATAATCTACAAAATGCCATAAATGATAAACGTCTATTAAAATGAAAGGAAATAAATTAAAATTATATGTAATCTAATATTTATATTTATAATACGTAGTGTTAAGAATTTTTTACCAATATGTATCTGTGAATTCAGAATTTATTACTATAATGCATTGTTGCTATTCGTGGATTTTAAATAATGTAAATATAAATGATAAAATATACTTTGAACGCATAATTTCATAAAATAACAATAATTATGTTGATTTTAGTATAAAATTCATAATTCATCTTATTAGCTCTCTGTTTCGTATTTTACGATTAAATCCCCATAAGCACAATTTTACGAACCGTAAGTGGATTCATCACTACGAATCATCAACTGACGTTGGTTTTATGCGTGCAATTAATTCGAACCATTATTTCAAACTAACAATAGACGGTACTATGAATTGAATACCGATGGAACTTGTATTCTCGACCTTTCACAAAACAATTTCAACAAATTGACATTGATGAATTTTCGAGAGTCACAATTGAAAAGAACATTAGGTTGTAAAGGAATCCTCATAAAAGCATATTTATGTATGACACTCCCTGTATGAAAAATATAAATACGGATAGAGCGGCTTTTTTAATTAATAAACTAACATTTTTATAAATAAATAAAATTGTAATAATTTAAATAAATAATTAAAATATAATTTAAATTATTTGTTCAAGCTATAAACGAATTTTATGTGTCGATTTCTTTAATTGCTATGCTGTCTGCTAATTATTACAATTTTAATTATGTAAATTTTGCTATTTTATAATCTTTAAAGAAGTTTACAATATGTTTTAAAGCTTGTATGTCGGGTTTGTATAATAAAATTTAGATATTAGTGATAAATCAAATCGACTGTTCATCTGTATTGCTATATGATTTGGTTTGACTCATTTAGTATCCCTGCATTGCTTAGTAAGGTTGATAGGTGTAGTGTTCATCTGTCTCTCCGTGGTTGGTGGTGATTATTTTGTGATAAATTATTGGTTTGCCACCACGTAATAGCATTATTTTTATAATATCTCTAGAATTATTTTTTATCTTTGGATGTTTAGCTACTATATCGATCGCATTATTGAGTTGTTGCATTCTGGCGTATATACTCTGAGGCATTTTTTTATAGTCTGTCATTTTTTTAACTGTTGACTTTTTAATTAAAAATAACCAACGCATTTACACATGTTCAATATAAAATTGGTGTATTGTTTGAAAAATAAAATAATTATATTTTAACAATTGAAACTCACTTATTAAATACTGAAATAAAAACAAATAAAAATGTTTAATATAAATTACAATAATTAGCATGCTGTTGTACGCTTATACCTTTTTTTGGCAGATTTTTAATTATATTTACGAGTAGAATTGAATCGTGGGTTTACGTTTTGTTTTTACATTTCGGCCGTTGATGGCCCTCGTAAGAATTCCTCTTTTTTTTTAATTAATTCACTACAAAAGTTCACCACCAAAAATTAAAGTGTTCACTGTGAAGTATTGTGCAATAATTTGCGCCATAGCGATTACTGCAGTGAATTAATTAAATATTATTAATTTCTTATCATATTATTTAATTTCTATTTACGAATATTTAGTGCTGTAATGTATTGTTAATAACTCAAAGCACAGAACAGCAGTAACCTATTATATATATATTATCAAAGTACTACACCTGGAACTGTCACAAACAACACTGTCAGAAATAGTTAGTAAAAAGTGGATATGTAGTGTTTGAAACCTGAACAATGCACCAAGACACAATATTTTAGAGACTGAATTATTAGCAAAAAACTGCATTTCATTAACACTAATGGTTTGTGAACATTAAATTAGAGTATAATCCAGCCAATATAAATTATATCAGATAACAGTGTATATAACGAAAATTGAACAAAGCGATTATTCTGTTAAGTTTCATGAGGATTTACGAGTAAACAGTTTATGCACGGATATCAATTGAAAAAATAATATACTAATTTTATGGATATTCTTAGACGCGTCTAAAATACGCATTCTTATACGTGTGCTTATTTAAAAAGATATTCTAACAATCACGGATATATAATATTCTTAAAATTACAGTAGATCGATCTTTCTAAAGCTTCAACATCTACGAAGATCCATTGAAATATTTATGTATCGAGTAATTCAATTTTCGAAAAAAAAGGAACTTAATGTACATAACCAAAGAATATTATTTCGGAGGTAAATACATGTGTAATCTCATAAATACTGTCACGTAACCGCGCGAGCAAAACCAAATATAGTCACCTTATCCAAAAAATACTCATCTGCTTTTTGCACCCAGTTCACTTTTTGCGTCACCGCACGAATTGCAGAAACTTCCTGCGTCGTCGTTGTCGGTGTCACCGTTTATTAGATCGGACTAAGTTTTTATCGACAACTAAGGATAAGTGAAAAGTTCCACTCCCGACCAGACGTACTCAGATGGAGCGAAGTATGAAGAAGAAGGAGGAAGGTAGCGGCGAAGAAATAAGACGAGTAGATCGTGTCTGAACGAGCCTACGGAAACCTCCAAGTACGCCGAACATCCATGTTTACTTTGGCAACTGGATCTAAATTTCTGTTTATAACTTTACTAGCCATCTTGAAAGATTATTCCAACTTCGCTCACTTATTTCACGTCTACTTCGGCTTCACTTATGTACACTTCTCATTTACATTTTATATAATATTAAAATGTTGCTTGACCTTAAGTTTTAAACCCAATGTCAATAAGAAATGTTTAAATCGATGGTTAACCTTTTTAGAAGATCTCACTACATTATTATTGTATGTATTAAAAAGAATATTCATGCAATTTTATAAAAAAAAAAATATCGTTGAACACACACAAATAGTGGGAGCAGACCAAGTGGGAAAATAAGGATAAGCACCTTGCACCTTGTAGAGAAAGCGGAACATACGTGGTAGTCATAATTGTAGACGCCGTTTGGGATAATGAACTAGTAGTGTAGAAAAAGTCGAGGTTATTTTCGACCGGTTAAAGCTTTTCCAACGTGGGTACCAGAGACTAGTGTGAATCACGACCCTGAACAAACGTACATATATATGCCGTATATACTCTTGTAGAGTGCCAGAGGTACCTGGCAACCGCGAAGAGCACCAGCGAGCAGTTTATTTTGGTAATTATTCCTCGCATCACACTAAATGAGTCGCTTTTTTCACCCCATCCCAGGATGTACCTCGTGCACCCATAGTCTGTGGAATACGCCGTCAGGAGCCCTCACTCGTAGGCGTTCTGTAAAGCCCTAACACTCCAGGACCGACGGCGTGAGGCAAGCGTTTAATTTTAAATCCTTTCCCAACGTGACCACGTCATTGGGATGGGTGTGCGAGAGAAACTCGTCGTTATATAAAATTGTGGAGAACGCACTCGTAGTCGGAGCCAGCTATTTCCAATGTCGCCTGTAGAATACTCACCCGCCTCGAAAAAACTTTGTCGACAGGAAGCATATAATCGAATGTACGTCTCCTGCACTTTTATTGTACTCGGCTTTTTAGCGTATTTCAAAAAGGACTCCGTCATTTATAAATGCGTACAAACTTTAAAAAGTGGACATTACACGGATGTAAATCGCGAAATAATTACCTTCTGCATAGAATCTTAGATTCATATTATTCCTTACCGCTAGATATACTCCAATTTGATAGACGGGTTGATTCAACTCCCATCTTTGAACGGCTGAACATGATCCCCATACAGAGAAAGTTTCCTTGACTAATGCAAAGACTAGTGTTATCAATTGCATTCTTATGTTATAACTGATACTTTTTGGATCGCAATTAATGGGTATTGATATGAAAGTATTAATACACCTTTCTTCCTCGATGATTACATATTATTTATTCTACTGATCATTCTGGTAATACACTTATTAGAATATGAAGCTATTAAGAAATGTAAAACATTTGTATTGAAGTGAGATATCAATGAAAATTATGATCCAAAAATAAGAGGGCATCCTGGGAATTGAGACATACTTCATCGCCAAACGGGAGACCGATACCTCTTTCTGCGGTTAGACCACCTTTCGGGATGGAACTGCTTAGTTCGTAAGCTCACCCGCTCGTTTACGTTAGTACTTAAAGGGGTGGTACGCCCCTGGCGTTGACTTTAACTGCCTGACTCCGAACTCCTTCCGACCTACCCTGGTAACGACATGGTCTCGCTATCTCGGCACTAAAGTCCGAATTTTAATCCGTGGATACCGGACCATATCTTCCAGGATTAGAGAGACCGTTCCCGCGTCTAGAGGACAACTTTCCTTCGCCTAGTTTCCTGAATATTCCGGTTGGTTTCATCTTCCCAGTGCGGCATGTCGACTGTTTGAGGCAAACATAGTGGCGTGCGTTTGTTCCAAGCGATGGGCACATAGATCCAGAAGCGAACCAATCATTTTTGAAGAATGTATGTTTGATGGATCCGATGTGTGGTTTTCAAAATTAAAAACAATTTTTAATATAACAGTGTTATATTGTTTAAAATATTCTTCAATACGTATAGGATAACTTTGAAACAAGACTACTTGTAAATACCATTATAAACACGGTGGTAAATACTATCTATGTAAGATCGTAATAGGTAAAATACTTTTTAGTTCGTTTACCCTAAATTTATTTACCTTTTATCAAAAATCACTTGTGTGCTGTGCTTCATATTACTTCAACGTGTCGTGTTAACACATATTTTTCCAATATTATGTTACTCATTGCAATATTAACACGTAATGTAATTTTACGTTGTAGTTTTCCCATTGGCAGAACACCCAGCACAGCAATAATTCAAGACTTACTGCATTTCAGTGCCAATATCGCACATTCTCCAATATATCGGCATGTTACAATGTTGTGATTGACCTAATATTGGGCGGTTTAATATTTCTGCCATTATTCTGACAGTATTGTTGCGATATCATATACTAATATTCATAATAGTATTCATCAAGTATTTAGAACTGAATCGTGTTTTCACTTTAGGTTATTGAGACAATAATTTGTCATAAACATGTTAAAATCGTTTAACAATGAAGGTACTTTCAATTAATAATAATTTTAAAATCTTATAAAGGTCTTAATAATTTGATTATAACAATTTTTGTACATAATAATTATTTCTTCAATATTCGAGAATGTTCAATTTCAATATAAAATTATATTGTCATATAAAATTGATATAACTAATTGAAGGTATTATAAAAATGAATCCAATAAATTTTATGTTCGGTATTTTAAAATAATCAATATTCAAATGCCACCTTAATCCGCACGAAGAGTATGACGTTTCCTTGAAACGATTTGAATATATCTTTAACAATACGACACAATTCGATTCATTGATATTGATTGCAATATTTATAGTTGATGTCTTTAATGACTATTACAGTTCGGTTGATAATACAGGGATCTCTCTTTGTATAACATATTACATAAAACATCATCTATAAATATTGAAATTAACGGTTCATTATTTAAAATCGTGACAAAAAGTAATCGATTACAATATTGAAGATTTCAGAAAAGGTAAAATAATAATTAAAAAATTCGCAAATAACGGTTTTAAAAAATGTAAAAAATAAAACTGTAACGTACAAAAATTTGTAATATAAGATTTCGATTTTCGTTAAAATGGGAAAAACTATTCATATCCTCGACACACAATAATTACACTTCTCTCTTTTCTATTTTATTCGTCTTACCGCGCTTAAAGGGTTTTAAACCCAAAGCGTAATATAAATAAAATTATTATTATTATTATTATTATTACCGAGTATCAAAAGTAAAAAAAAAGTAAAGTATGAAAAGTAAATTAATATACATATTTATTAATATATAATATATACCAATAAGCTTCTTGAAAGCATAATTTTTATTTCTAAAGTTGAAGTTTCGATATATCTAATATAATGGAAACCGAGATTATTGAAATTACACATTACCGGCGAGGATTCAGTTCATTACTGCAGACAAACTAGATTAAAATACACTTCAGACGAAGCATTCCACGAATAACAATGAACTGGACCTAATCTAAACTCAGAGCTTTTCAACTATGCTCCCGTCGTGGATTGTCGAACAATTTTAAGTGGCTTTGCATCCAGTACCCGGAAAATAAAATTCCAATTGCATGAACTAGAACACCTTGAATAGTAATTACATTTCTTGTTTATGCCAGAATCGTTTGTTCAGGGAATAAGTAAAAATTTCTTTTAAGTTGTTTTAATGATATTTAAAAATATTGTTCTATCCGTGAATATTTATGCAATACTAGTTTTATAATACATTATCTTGCATACAGAGAATTCTACTGAATATTTTGTTAATATATGTTGTGGATTTAATTCGAGTTCTTTATCACGGCAAGGATCACTCACTTCTCTCACGTTTGTCTACCCCTATTTTTTTGAAGGCAGTGATCGAAACTCACTGAAATTATATTATTAAGGTATATTATTTTGTAATTTAGCCAAACTCGCATGGTCGATTTTTGGAAAGATAACCAAAATCTACTTTCAGTCTACTTTCAATCTACCTTAATATTTTCTATTTTTCACCGTACTTCTTCAGAGATCGCCGAATTTTTACCTCAAATTCGAATGGATGATAAAATAATGATGAATTATCGGTATGTACGTACATGGCAGGTTTAGTAGAAAATAAATAACTTTTTTCGAGATGTAATAATCGAGAAAAATAATTTTAGATATCTATATACAAATAAAAATAATCTAAAGCAGCATCCCTGGCAGAAAATTTAACGTGGCCTTACCATAACTACGTCTCCAGAAGCATGGCGCTCGCGAGGCCATTTAAATTTTTGTACCAGTGATTTAAAAAAATATTATATACTACTATTATTCTTACTGCTACTACTACTACTACTACTACTACTACTACTACTACTACTGATACTACTACTATATTATTATTATTACTATTATTATTTTTTACTATTTATTATTATTATTATTATTATTATTATTATTATTATTATTATTATTATTATTATTATTATTATTATTTAAATGTTCGGCGCCTATAGGGGTCGCTCCTTTCTTCTTCTTAAACGAAAACACTTCCTCCTGAATTCCGCAATTTCCTCATTCCACCACTACGTTTTCTGCCCTCTCGTCTCTCTTCTTGGATTTTCTAGGCATGGAGATGTCTCAAGTCTTGCATATGAGGCTTATTGTCTTTTCAACAATATTTTCAGGTGATAGTGTTTTCTCCAATACAGCGCTATCCCTTGGTCGATGGCGGTCGTCAGGAGCTCCTTGGACATCTTGTCCGCATTCCAACCAGCTTTACGTCCTGTTCTATTTTTTCCCGTTCTCTTCCCCTGTCAAGGTCGAATACTATATATTGGTGATCGCTTGATCACTGTCCAGTCCGAGACCGCCTGATTTATTCGCTGCGCCATTGGAGTGATGTCCGATACTGTCTCTGCGTATCCTGGTCTTCTGAAGGTAGTGGTGTTTCCTATTTGGGACAGATAGCCCGGTTCTGCTCGTCATGTCAAGGTCAAGATGCATTTTCCCCTAGCGTCCATTGTGGGCTTTCGCCATTCGACTTGAAGTCACCAGCGACTACGAGAATTCTTCCGAGTCCTATAATTCAGTTTACTATAATAGTGCCCTCGAGTTCATCGATCTTTTCTCGGAAGTCGTGGTTAGTTTCTATGGGGGTATAATAGCATCTCATCATGGTGGCCTCTCCCCACTTATCCCAAACAAAGTCTCAACCTATACCACATGCTGCTTCGTGGTATCGGGACGCATAGGTTTCCAATAGCAGCACCCTCACAGAAAAAAATATGTTCGGTGTCCGAAATGACACCCAATTGTAATTGACCCCAATTTTTTTAGTGTTTACACCCATTTTTTTAGTGTTTACACCGACTTGGGTGTCATTTCGGATCCCGAACAATATTTTTTGGTGTACATTTCCCTAAGGTCAGTACGAGGGAATCAAAGTACCAGCCTGATGTCCTCACAGGATTTTTCTTAAGAAGATTTTATCAGGAGTGCATCTCTCCTAGCTTTTCAATGTTGCTCTTTTGGCTTTGTCTTAGGGCTTCCGTTTCCAGGGTTAGGATCCACCGGGGGGTTACTGGGACTCTCCTTTCTTGGTTACCTCTTTTTTTTTCCTTCGTTGCGCTTTCCTCGGCAAAACCTGAGTATATGGGTAGAGATTTTCATTGGAGGTGTCGTCGGTTACGGCTGATTCCTCTCCCTTCTTCCTCTTCTCTGCATTCGCCAGTTTAGGGCTAGTGGTGACTCGCTTTCTACTCATTTCAGCGAGGAGATTTTCTGTCTGGGTCACTTGGTGGCTTCTACTCGTGTTACTCGGATCTCATGCGTTGACCAGACTCAGAACAACATTCAAGTGCACCTCCAATAGGGTAATGCCTCTCTTAACAGACGCACTGATATTCTTCTGGCGCTCAAAGGCAGCCCTCATCGTCTTTAGCACTGCCATATACTTCTCTATCTCCTCCCCGATCCTACTCGAGTTGGCGGTACTCGGCGACATATGGGAATGGGGCGATTTATCGCCAGATTTGGGCGATAAATCGCCCAATTTTCATTTGAAATGTACATCCCCACTTGGCCTATCTGGCAAGTCTGATCGTTTTTCCCTTCTTTCCTTTTTCCAGAAGGATAATTTGCGCTATTGGCCTGGTCATCCATAGCGCTGTCCATGCTCAGTGAACTGCGTGCAGCTTGTGTTGTCGAGTCGTCGGGTTTTTGTTTTCTTGCCCCTTCTCACTTCCACCTCACACCCTAGTTTCGCTCTTGCGTTCACTAGGCTCGACCTTCGTACCTTCTGGTCGTGTGTGGGGTTGGATGACCCCAGAATCCATTCAGTCGACCAGCCACCGGGGCTCGCATCCGATAGGAACTGGTGGTGGAATTCACCCCTAAGAGCTTATCCACCTGGGGTATTTCTGTTATACCGTCTCTCATTTCCATTTTGTGGTTTATTTTCAGGGTTCCTTCCTCTAGCTGATTTTCGTTCACCCCGATGATTTTATTTCGCCGGTGCCCTCTAATACTACAGAGCGTTCCCCTATCCGCTACCCGGAGAGGATCCAGAGGCGAGATCAACATCCCGGCACCGGGAAGAATCTATCATCATGGTATAGCCTAAGTTACGGCGAGGTCGACTACTACCTAATGCAATTTCTCTTAGGACCCGGGTACTTTACTTCGTACCTGAAATGGACGGCAAAAATAGGGGACCCGTCTTGCATATACGGGGATTCGGTGTATAACAACCCAAGCCATGCTTTCTTCGAATGCGATAGATGGGCGGCAGAGCGAAGTAGACTGGAGGCGGAGGTGAGTCCCATCTCACCGGATAGTGTGGTGAAACGGATTCTGTCTGGAAAAGGCTGCTGAGACAGAGTCGCGAAGTTTGTACAAACTATACTGCGACAGAAGAAGAGAGAGGTGGATCAACATATGAACCTGTAAACCCAGCTCACCTAATTGAGTGCTCAACAACGATGGAATCTCTGAGAGTCAAACACGAGGCTCCAACCTGGTGTAATGTCGAAAGCTGGTCCCGGGTTACAAATCGACCTAGAATGGGAGGTGATTTTTAGTGAGTTGGCATGTCAACGCCAATCCCACACTACCGGTCAATGCGGATCTTCCCCGGTGTTTCGTAAGAAATTTTCCACCTTCCCGCACGCAAAAAAAAAAATTATTATAATTATTATTATTATTATTATAATTATTGCTACTATTATAATATAAACGTTAATAGTTAAAATATTAGAGATAAATTCTGCAAAAGAAATCCGGTCAGGTTAAATGTCTTACACCCAAGGCGAATATTAGATATCATCTCTCAAAATGTACGTAGAACCTATATGGATTTCATCTACGAATTCTGCTAGAGGATATATGCAATATAAGTAATATTCAATACTTTTTTTCCCATACATTTTTTCTGTGCTTTTCGAACGATATTCTGTCACTATTGTTAAAGATATATTAAATATTAGATTCACTAATGCCAATTGAGCTAGTTTTTTTTTTTTTAAGATAGTGTTGGAAGAATTACTTTGCCTGACGCAAGTTTCCTATTTTAATACATGAGTGCAGCTACTGGATTTTATGATGCCTTACAAAAGTTTTTATATTTTTAATTTTTTATGAGAGAAAACAATTAGTGTTATCTCCACAGAAATATTAATAGTAAAAGCAGAGTTATATTTAAATATTCCAAAGGAATGCTTGATATGGTCTACGTAAAGTTTATACTTTTAATTTTTTTATAACGAAGTATAATGAATATCTTGATTTTGTGGTTGAGGTTACATATATACTAAAGATTGTTTTTTCCAATTAGACCTAAAAGAACTTTTTTTTTTAAATTGCATGTATGACAAATAAACTCCCCGAAATGTATACATTCCTGTACTTGTTAGGTAATCAACTGTTCATCACGTATTGTATACCAAACACGATTGCAGAAACCCCTATTGTTCTGTCCGGAACTTTATATTTCTAATTGGGTATCTTTTGCGAAATATATTGAGAGTGTGTCCGTTAATGTAACATTTGAGGATTATGATTAATTGATATAATAAACATCATCAGATCACGACTGACTACTGACTAAATCTGCACAGTAGAGATATGAATATAGAATTACATATTCTAGTTTTCTCAACCTGATTAGAGAATTTACTTGCCATCTGAACGAACATGTTGGTATAGGCTTCTGGGAATTTCAGAGTGTATATTAGAAAATGTCGCCAGTTATGGAAAGTAATCGATCCCAGAAAAAATGTCCATAAAACAAGTCTTGATCGTAGAAATACGTAGATAAGTACTTACACGTGTAGCATGACAATAAGGCTTAGGATCTTACATGTAGACTCATTATGTAGCTTAATAAAATTCTCCTCTGATACTATTATAAGTCCTGAAGGTAATTACGTACATCCGAGGTGTAAAATGTACTTCATGAATTATATTGCTCAAAATTCCTAAATTAATAAATTTAAATGAAGGAAATGAAGTAATTTCACGCTTGTAAATCTATACATAAGCGACCATCCGTCGACTGGTAAAAAGTAAAGATAAAGTTAGCAATTCTCGACTCGAATGTACAAAGCGGGATAAGCGGATGATGTCGGCGGTCAGCCATCTCACTATTGTACTGAAAAGATCTCCCGAGAACCGACTAATTTAAAAGTTACTGCGAACTCATCTGCCGTTTAGTAGCCTCTTCTGTAGACTCCCCGTCATCTTCGAGGCGTACCGCTTGTACCGCGGGCTCCCTTACTGCGCGCCATTACTAAAAAAGCTTTCACGCTTCTTCCCCTAAAGTCTTTACTCCGTTTATTGGACTCTTTTTATAGCTGGCGCTGCTTCCTTTGCCACTGCATCTAACTAAATTCCGAGTTAATTTTATAATGCAAATTATTCGACATTATTTGCACATGAAAGGAAAAAAGGCACAGTCTACCAAATATTACAGTTCCAAAAGTAGCATTCCTCAAATTTGTAAATCGATCACGACGAAATACATCCGAAATCACATTGGCCAATTGCTCGAACGTACCAAAAATATACCTGTCACGTCTTGGTATACTTTAAACGTTGATTATTATTAACGGCGTACGGCAATCATGTAATTGCTTCTTATGTAAAAATAGAATGTTGGTGGCGTGAGTATGGCGATAATTAATTTCATGTAAATTCATTACCCGATGCGAAAGAAAACCATCGAGTAAATTATTTAATGATAATTAATCAACAATGTGGAACATATTTTGCAGATATTTTTAAACTTATCGATTTACGACGTTTCTTGACATTTAATTTTAGTGGGACACTAACAATGGAAACGGGATCATATGCTTTTATATAATTTTAAACACCGGATTCTAAAATTAGGAGCTTATATAATATATTGATCAATTACCTACTTGTCGCAAGTACCAAAATGTCACGTATTTATGTATCTATATGCAGTTAATTCTTATTGGAATACTACAAAATTTAGATGAAAATCTTTCCATCCTTAGTCGGTTTATAAAAATAAATTAATATCATTCATTTGAATAAAGTAAATAACCAATATAAAAATCTTATATTTTAATTTTGTTTCAGGGAAACCTCAACCTACTGTCAGGTGGTATGTTAACGGTAGAATTAAAGATGATGAATTTTATGAAAACACTGCCGGAGATATTATTGAGAAAAAGTGCGTAACAAATTTATAATATCAATTTATATTATGCTAATAAATATAAAGTATATTAATCTATTGTCTCTTTCAGGTTAACATTAAAGTCGCTAACTAGAGCGCATCTTTTTTCAAATTTTACGTGCCAAGCAACGAACACGCACCTGGTAGATCCGAAGGAGGTGTCTTTGTTGCTGGATTTAAATCGTGAGTAATTTATTTATTATTTGAATTCTATTAAATATTATCTACTGGAATAAACGTTTATAAAGAAATTTCGCTTTTTCATCCCTTTTTCTATAAAAATCTGAACAGATTTTTTAAAGAATCTTTATATTATAGTATCCGTATATATACCATTATCCAATTAAATTTCACTCAAGAAATATTTGACTTTCTGCGTTTAGAAATTTACATCAAATTTTGATATGATTATGTCGAGAATAACCATATTTCTATTCCAACTTTAGGGTATCAAATTATCAAATTCATGCAAAGTACAGACAAAAATAGTCCAAAAATTGTTTCCTATATGTTTCTGCATTATATGCGTCAGCAACCTGTATTATGTCCAAAATTCGTATGTACCTTATTTTGCAAAATTCCCTTTGTACATAATGATTTTCTATGCTCGAAACAATAAGATATTTCTTATTACTATAGGGATCGGTTTTTCTAGTCCAATTAAATATCTCTTATTCAGGTTTATTTTACGTGCAATATCATTTAAAAACCGATATATATTAGAACTTGAACGGATTACGTGGGTGTTAAATAACTTCCGATATCCTTTCGATGTCATCTTGAGGGAATTTTGTCTTCCATGACATTAAGCGGAGTTCATGAAGTCATATCCCATGTCCGTTGCTCTTACCACGCCACTCAAATGATTTGAGGTGTAAAACATGAATTTCCCTTGAGAAATTGCGGCGCAAAGGATAAATATCTGATTCCTGCCCGTCTGGGTATTGGTCTATTGATGCTATTGGAAATGATATGGATTGACATTATTGGTAAACTTAAACAAACTTTATAAGAAATCTGATTTAAAAATATACCAATATCTAACTCGAATGAAAAATGTAAAATCATTTGGTCAATTTGCATCAATACACACTTAATTAAGGATTCTATTGTAATGCACAGCAGTTTTTAGTGCTTAATAATTATTTCACACTCGTTGGAATAAAAGAATGTTTGATTTTTGGATGAAAATTATTATCTATTAAAGTATATTGAATTAAATACAAAGTAGGTTTTACATGTACTTTTTATCTTATCTATATTATTCTCGAGTATGCACTCTGGTTTTAGAAAATTTTAGTTTATCATAAATTATGCATATATCACAATGATATTTGCTTGTATTGCACACCCACAACATACAGGAACACATATAAATCCTGAAGCGTTTGCGTTAATATCTGATATAATTTTAATAAAGATACATTCAGTTTCATTGTGAATTAATTAAATAAAAAATATATTAAATATGTGAGTTTTCGTATTCGAGCTTTAAATTTACGATATCTTCTTTAAAAGATGCAATTCTAGCATTAATTATAGAGATAATTAAATAATTTAATTCATTAGTCTAAATTTTATAGTGTGTGAAGTATTAAAAAACTATAGCTTTGAATTTCTGAATAATTACAATAAAGAGAAATGGTGTTGAACGCGTTTAAGATTCATAATAAATAAAAATGTTCCAAACGTCAAATGAAACCGAATAAAACTTCATTTTTACATTAATCAATAACCGAGAAATGTATTATGTTGTAAGATTTTTCTTCGATTGCGGCTGTATTAAGACAGCACTGGCATGGAGAATTGGCTCTTGCGAGAAAATATTTCTTTCTAGTCTTAAGATTTGAAATTTCATTGTCGATAGTATTTCTGAAGAGAGAAAGTATATCAATTCGTGATTTAAATTCAAGACAGATTACATGTAGAAAAGAGATTACTCTATAAAAAAAAAAAAAAAAAAAAACATTTTTAATACCACTCTTTGTGGTTAACCATGGTTCAACAGCTATACGTATCGTATTTTTTATCACTTCGAATTGATATTTGAAATATAGAATAAGATATTTTAGTATAGAGAAGTAATAGAAATGCAGTATATCAAATCCGTTGTGGCAATAATAATTATTAAATACATAGAATAATTTAGAAATATCTTACTGTATTAAATATTTCAAGTTTTTTTTTTTTAAATATCATAGTACCGGGTTTGTAACATCTCATACATACCAACACACAAACATACACAAACAAAAATAGACAAACAATTTTTATTCGTATTGCTTATAAATATTTTCTCTATGGGTGCAAGTTCCGGATTCCGGGTGTGGCCACAAGTTTCGATTGGAACGCAAGTTTCTGCCTTACCATTGTGTTCTGCCTTATTATTGTGTTCGGCTGCATATATATTTATATATATATATATGAAGAATAAACTTCATACTTTACCGCGTTTGACGAGTGCACGAAGCGGCTTCATTTATACCATGTAGTCGATAACTCATCTTATCATTCATGTAAATGATGCGCATTTTAAACACTTTGTATTTATATATAGAGTATTGTTAATGACTTCTAGTTCACTAATATTGCTTTCTTTAGAGACAAACTGCTACATATTTCGAATATATATAGTACCACGTTTGCAAACATGAGTTATACTCTATTTATACAAGACAATAGCTTTTTTCTTTTTCTCTTCTCTCCTCAATTTCCTTACAGATTTTGCTATCTTTTTTTCTTATTTTCAAAACATCTCATTGCTGCTCTGATTGGCAACTGTTAAATTCGAATGACTTAATATATTTCCTGTTTACGGTTACATTTGCTATGTTAATTTTCCGCGCAGTCTACATTAAGTGAAGTTTCTTTTTTTTTTTTGCACTGTACACATTTGTGAAAATGACTATTGTTTTCACACCGACTTACGTTGATTGACAAAACATTTTTACATTTCAAATTCAATCACATATATAAATAACGAGGCGATGAAAATAAAAAATAAATAGTGACCGCCGCGTCGACGTATGCGCGCATTTTACCATATTGCTGTGGCCAGTTCACTTATTGTAATTCCGTTCATGTCTTTTATAATTTCTGACTGATATTTTCTGCATGAAGTCAGTTTTTTTCAGATTTATTATACGAAGTAAGGAATTGATTAGTATTTATATTATATTCGGAAACGTTAATAAATAATTAATATTACAATATTTATATTGATTTTGTTTAACAGAAAATTAGGGTTTAGTTCATTTAATTTTCCACAATTGTCCATTATTATCATCTATAATCATGCGACAGATATAACACATTCGTGATATTATTAAACGTGTATAATACTTGCAATTGCAAATAAATATTCTGTTTTTATTTGGTATTCTTTACTTGTCTGAAAACCTAATGGGTCTTATTTATTTGCATAACTGCGAATTGCGATGAACATACGATACGAAAAACTATAGAAAAAGCATGCAATGAATATTTAAGTTTATGTCCATCACAAAATAGATTGCTATATTCATATACGCTATCAATCGCGACCCTCGTCCTTCTCGAAAACCTTTTGAAGTATTGGGGGCGCGAGAGTGCAATTTATTCTTGCCCCATTTGATTGGAAACGACGTAATTTCGTAAAAAGGTTCGGCGATAAAAATCGGGTCATTGGCAATCATGTCCTACCACTCTAACCAGAGAGAATACGAAAACAAATAAGATCACCAGGGTTTTTTTTTTGCAACCGATATAATATCAGCTGAGGGGCATGAAAGGAACGAATAATCACCAACATCGCTTTTCGTGTAGTCCTTTTTTCGGTACCGTATAGAATTCTATCGACGTTATATAGACATCGATCGACGAGTTATGATTGATTCCGCGTCCCAGTGCAATAGTACTCACATTTCTATGTACGAATAAAATTGAAGATCCGTTATTAGAGGGATTGAAGTTCGAAGCAGAAAAGGATTGAGATTAAATTGGAGAGAAGCCAACGGAAGCGAACGAATGATAAATTGCCGTTGTTCACCTCTTTGCCGATATCGCGCATAGACGCACTTTTGTATCACACCCGTTTCGCAATGAATGTCTGTCGCCATAAAACTCGTGTAATTGAAATGAATTACTCCCTAACCTTTTTGAGCAATTTAATAGTATGTCCGTTGGTTCGGATTGAAACTGAAAAATGGGGAAACGATTTATATTGGTAATATAAAAAAGTGCTGGCTTATATCGTTTCTGCGTGTATACAAAATTTAAGATAAAATGCGTTTCGTATTTCAAAGTGTCATAATTACCCTATCGCTAAATGCACATTGACCTTTGTTTAGAGATGATTATGGCTAATTATTATTTTGTAAATTTCTTTTCGTTAATTTCTTTTATGAATTGGTTGATTTAAGTTTGCTTTTTTCCACTTACAAAATTTTAAACAGTTGTTTGCCCTTTACCCTAGTATAAAAATAACTGTGACGCTAGCTAGCGCCAGTGTGTATCATCATGGCACTGGCTAACGCCACAGTTATTTTCTACCAGAGTTTCGATAATATGCTTCACGTTTCATCCATTTGCCTTCCCTGTCAAAAATAGAACATTTTATGAAGTGTTCATGAAGTTGGAAAAAATAGTGAATATATGAAATGTTCTCAGAGTGCTCGAAGGACCCAGAGAAATGTAAATAAAAATGTTCGTCGTATCGAAGAACGACGATATTTTTTTAATTCTACAACCTTTTCTGGGTTTTTAGTTCAAACTATAGAAAAAAACAATGCTAAAGCCTGCGTATACAAGTTGTAAATTGTCAGCAACAAATTTCGACCTAATAAGACAGCCGTTACTTAAAGAGGAAGAACTATTGCTACAATATTTGTCAAACCGATCTTGTTTTGTTTATTAATAATAGCCAAGGGAAAACACTTCCTACGATTTACGTTTTTCAAATACATAATGTAGAAATATGCCACGCGTCGAATGTTTTATCTGAATAGTATTACATCATTTCTTAAATTCATCCGTAATTATAAAGATATAATAAAACATAATTCTCTTTATTAAATAAATCATTGCATTTTCTAAATAAAAAGTCAACTGGAATCCTGAAATTTTTAATCCATGAATAAGATGTTCTCGTAAGCTGGGTAAAACTTTAAAAGCGTTCAGAGACATTTGGCAATGAACACTGAATTGTTTGCACTTACATAATTACGGCGGTCTGTAACTTAATGAATGGAAGCCGCGGTTTTTAAGCTCCATATATATACATGTAGCAGTAATTCCAGATAATGGTCACTTTTAGCGAAACAAACTTTGGTAGTACAATTATTGTAACAAAATTTATTACGTCTAATATCCTTTAATTAGTGGTGAATAATCGTGTCGTAATAACAATTTTGCATAAATTTTCAGTCTGATATCATGTACTCTCTTCTTACATACTTATTATATGCCTACTTATTACACACCTTTTACCTTTTTTATGAAAACGTCAAAAACCCAAGGCGAATTCTAATCTACATGCACGCGCAACATTCGCAATTTTTTACACCTTGTCCGTAAAAGAATGTCCAAATTACCCACTTATACTTCAACGCACAAGAATATATAGGGTTTCGCGCATACAATACGTTATTACAATTATTAAATTATATTTAATTTTATATTTATGAATAATGTGATAATGTCATTATGTACATCACTCCACGCTGTTATTACGTATTTACAAGTTATTTTAGTTATTTTTTATTATAAATTATAAAATGATTGATTTTCACTTCTAAACCTAATAAATACATAACGTCGAAATCAAAATGCAACTTGAAATTCGATTAAAATTAAATTTAACTTAATTGAAATTAAAATTATTACATATGGTAACAACGTGACGGCGCTGTATACCTACCCACACACACACACACACACACACACATATATATATATATGTATATAATAATCTACTATCAATGGACTTCTTTCTGAATAAACCTCGGGTTTGAGTTACTTTTAATTTATTCCAGAAAAGAGTGCTTGTTGAATTCGCGCGGTAGCTAATTATATTCCCGCTGCCCATCCATCACCCAATGCGTCAAGCTTCAAGAAACTACCATGAGGGGAACGTGAAAACAATCTCTCTTACTTCTCCTCCTCGTTTAATGACCCAGCAATGTAAAATTCGTATTTATTACGATATTCTTTTCATTTCGTCCGAGACGGAAAAAGTTTTCCTTCGCAGCAAAAAAGATGAAATATGACTTGGATAACAATAAAGGGATGATAAGTTTAAAGTAGCTTCTGTGTATAATGTATGAAATAGATTTGAATAGAATAGAAATTGGGTTTAGAAATAATGTTATAAGATATGCATTAGAAATTATACGTGGTTCTAACAAAAATTATGTAACTTCACTGTCCTTTTTTCTGTAAAGCAGTACGTTCCATGGTAAACCAGTCAGTTCTTGTTCGCATAAAAAGTATTCCCCCCCTCCACCCCGTGGCCAAAACCAAATGTTTAATGAAAGAGTCATCGATTACCGATTTGTTTACTAAGAATTAGATGAAAGCTTTATCAAAATAATCCACCAAAATATTTCCTCTCTTTATATAACGCTGTCAGTGGCATCGATAATCGACAAACGTTTTATGGACAAACGGCAAAAGCCAACGCCCCTCGTGTCCCATCGCGTCCTTCGAAATACAGCCGTTTTTCTTCAATCGATCGTATAGTTTTCATATTTCACAGCCGAATAGATCGCATCCAGCACCGGAATCGAGCAATTGGAAAGCGAGATTTATTGTGGTAGCCGTCGCCGACAGGAGGATCGTCAAGCCTCGGCTACAAATTGAAAACAATAACGTCACACGCAAAAAAGCGTAGATTGTAGAAGTATATTTACTGCGCGAATGATCGGCGACTTGCGCGTTTGCAGATGTCGACATTGCAGCATTAACGCGCGCCGCCGCGGTCAATTTTGCAGCGCTAACGCAAAATATAATACGCGATTGTGCTCCGCGTTCATTGTTTGCATATGCGTCACAGGGGCCCTAAATACACGGGCGTTACGCGCACGGAGATGAATCTGCTAGTGTCGATTCGCTGATTGTGATTTTACGCAGAAATCAACGACTCGATTAATATCGACCTCACGTAGCGTGACTGCGGCCGTTCGTCGGACGTAATCACAGAATGTAATTAGTCACATTCGACATAATTTCGAAAACGGCCGCGATTACGCGTACGAGGCTTGACTGACGCGCGATTACCGGGTTTCCACAAATATAATTATATTTTTGCATTGTTTGCACATCCGAGAATCATAGGGGCAGAGATAAATCCAACAGATTGATAGTGCAAATTAATAGTCGTAAAATACACACTTGTGTATAAAATATACGTATTTAACGATACGTCATTTTCACATCGGACATAAATCTCTCAATCATCGCTTTGCCTATTGCCGTACAGGAATTTCGCTTCTCTGTTGGAAAAATCCATATTCCAGATTTTCATACCGAATTGCTCAAAATGATGCAGATTAGAGAAATACTACTGTTCTTTATGATAATTGTAGCAATAAATGAAACTTAAAAAAAAAAAAGTTATGGAGGTAAGCTTCAAGTAGGACTAAGTCAGCGTATCTTGAAACTATATAACTATAGAGAACTTGTACATTCACTCCCCCCCCCCTCCCCCCACCATATTCGTTTTCCTAGATGATGAATTTTAAACGAATAATATTGTTGTAAAATTAATGGTGGCGTAGAAAATTGTACTAATATCAATACTTAAATTTCCAGTTTGAGAAAATCAACAAATTTTTCGAAATATTTTCAAATCAGACGTTTATAATTATTTCGTACTCATAAATAACTATAAGAGAAGAAGAGACTATTTATTATTTAAGTTCCCTAATTAACCTTACTCGTGAATTCCTGATATATATTCGAGATTCTCTAGAAAGAGTTCTTCTATAATTCTCTATTAAGCAGAAAGGCTGTTTATTCAACTCCAGTTAACCCTGGGTTATGGGTAAAATATAGGTATAGAGCCAAAAGTATATTCCAGTTAACCTCCCTGTCATACTCCGCCTCTGAATATACATATTCCATATTAATACGGGATTTCCATATTCGAATCAATTTCCGTATACGGCTTTACCATCAAACGTAATATGCTTAGTGTATAATTTTCACTGGTTTGTGCTTCAGTTAAACCTTTGACCGCAACGATCAGGAGACACGGTGGTCAAGGCACTGGAAGTGAGTCCTTGAGGGCCGGTCATCGTTACGACGTTGAATGCGAAACGACGGGCTCTCGACCTCCAGCAGTCATCACGTGGTACAAGGGCAAACGACATCTCAAACACGTAAAGGTAAGGCAAATCACACCACTGTATATCGATGTCGAGCATGCAAACGCTATCTAGAACACATAAGTTTTTTCAGAGTCAACACATTATTTTGCACATTCTGAACTCTTATTTCGTTTCCTCGTCTTCACCTCTATTGCCTTTTGAGAATTTCGAAGTGCTCTTCGTAACCGCGACTCGGTCGGCGTGGCCAAAAGATTTCGCGCAAGATTTTCCGCGGGAGAATTCGAGAGTTACGAGGGGGCCGAAACGCCCTCGGGAGGCGATAACCATCCAAGGCCGCGATCTCTCCCTCGGGAAGTGAGGTCTTAGCGAGAAAGAAGACCTGAAAGAGGTGGAGAATAAGGAGGAGAAGATGCAAGAGAAATATTTTATAAGAGACAGAGTAAGAGAGGGAGAGAGAGAGAGAGAGAGAGAGCAAAACAAAAAGGGAGAGAGGGAAAAATGGTCTGGCTGAATTTCGATCGAACCGTCTGTATCTTAGCTCCTCCCGATTCACAGAGTTTGAGGTAGTGCAGGAGTTACCCTGGAACTATAAGGGTGAATCGGGTTTGCATAAAGCAAGGAAGTAGACGCGATCGAGACCATATTAACGCAGTAATACCGAGATGCCTGTCGTCTGCAGGTATTTTCATTAACGCTATGCTAATTGCCAATTGAACAATACAAGCACACAGCTTCACTTCGACTGCGACCTGACGTCTTCTTTATCTGCTCTCAATCTCTATTACTTTTCTTCCGGTTGGACGTAGCTGGAAAGGCGGAATGTACTCGATGTTAATTCAAATCATTTCAACAATTAATAACGAGACAATTTTTAGAATTAATCAAGGAATTCCATTCTGCTTGATTCACTAGGTATGCGGACCAAAACTGCAGATACTGATATGTAAATGAGATTCCAACCCGAAGATTAAAAGTGACTTTTAGCGCTTGGAATTTGTTGGAAAGTTCACGCAAATATTAATCATTATAAAATCATAATAAATCGCTTTTATATAGATAATAGTTGAGGCACATAAATAATATAGAGATAAATAATAGGGATAAACTCTTTAGAAATAAAGAGTTACATAATTGTAGCAATTTGATATTACTCGCGTGATGATAACTTAATATAAATACTTAATATAACCCAAAGATGAATAAACAAAGAAGGAATAATGTAACCTTGTTTGCTTATTGCTCTTTGTACTATATGTTGTTACTAATTTAAACTTGAACATATAACATATAAGATGCCAAACTTTACAAATATAGTCTAACAACTTATTTGGAGCACTGCCTAATTTAATAAATTTGTATTATTGATTTTATAAATATATGAACGATTTGATCGCGTTAACATTTAACGGCGTATCATGCAAAAATTATTTATCGACACGTGCCTAAGCAGCCATTACAATTACCGATCGTTGAGAACCAAAGCACACCAAGAAAATCGTAGTGACACTTCAGTACCCCAGAGAATATTCCGTATTACGTGCTCATAATCTACGTTTCTAATAGGGAGATAGTGTTAGCATCTAGGTGAACGTGGTACGTTGCGTGAATACAAATAGTGATGGGTATTTCAATATAAGCGCAAGTTACTGGCATGTTTATTAAATAAATGTCTAATGATGTTGTAAATAAATAAGGCCCTTAATTTCTCTCGATATTTTTGAAATTTTTTTGAGATTTTTATCGAATAGGTCGATATTATCGATCAAAATTCAATTAAAATCTGGTCCAAAGTTAACCTGCCTTTATCTCGCCAGCTCATAAAGAGTTTCGAAGCAGGGTATCAAATGCAATAATAAATTGTATATACTGTAAAGGAGTAATTCGTTACACATTCAAACTAGATCCTATGTGAAATGGATCTTATTTAATGGATATTTCCTTGTTCAAATTTGAAAGTAGTTTCTTGCTTTTGCTGACATCGCGAATAAGATGGTCACGGTAAATGGCACAGCTAGGACTTGAATTCTGATAGTAGAGCCTTAGCAGCCCTAAGGGTTTCACCTTCTGGTTATCTGAAATCATTGCCGTAATTTCAGTACACGATTGTTGTTGTTTGAATTACCGAAGACGTTTAAAAAATGTTAAAAAGTTCATATTTCAAATTTTACAAGTAAAAGGCCCTGTTTATCAAAATATTATTAATTTAATCTAAAAAAAACTGGTTATCTCCAATATAATCCGTTGATATATCTATCATTCAACTTTTCAAGGAAAATATTATTTGAGGAAAATGTTAGACATAGATGTTCAGGTATATGAAATTGATCGCCTGCGGCGATTTTTTGACGGTAAGTAATAGGACCAAGCTACTACCTACTTTCATGCTCGACTCAATTTTCTTTCTTGTTGATGATACGTCTACCGACACAATTGCAGATATTATTAGATATGACTTTGGCGGTAGGGACGAATCAATACTTTCTTGATTACAATCTATAAAGATTAGGTGCAAGCCATTAACGTTTCTGCGTGTTTGTGAGCAGATATGGTTATTCGTTGATATTGCCGATCGACGTCTGTCTTTATAATTACTATAATTAATTCGTGGCGCGCTGTGAGTCAGTTATACAATAGTAAATATGTTCATCGATACCACCTATACAGTCGGAAGGTAAAACAGAGCCCGACACCAGAAACCAATAACTGCCCAATGAAATAAATAGTCTGTAATCTTTGCAATTAGAAGTTTGCGTGTATGATGTAATCTTATTCGTCTTCCATCTTCCTCAATCGTCTGGAGATTATACTATATCTACACCAAAAAATCGTGAACTAAAACGGTTGAACGAAAAATTGTGGAAGGAGCTCGCAACAATAGCGATGACTATAATTGAAATATTAATTACTTAGGGTAAATATTACTTTTATTAAATAACGAGCACCCTCTTCAAATATCGTTAATATTTAAAAAATAATTAGAACTGATTTATGTCTGATTACAAGATAAGACGAAATTAAAAAAAAAATCCTTGGTTAGGAAATTGCAAGCTAAGAGAACAGTAAGATTTGAACGAGCTTGACCATTACAAAAAAAATTTACTACTTTAATGCAGAATATTTAGGAAAAATGTTTGTTTTAAATTTATCGATTTTGATTTTGTTTTTCTAAACTAACACTTTTTTTTAAATATAGTGACCAAAACAAAAATATTAAAATCATTTTAAAATTAATACGATATATTTCTGCCTAAAATATATTTAATTTATGAGTTATAAGCTCCTAAACTTTTTGTCTTATACACGGGCTTTTAAGACAATAAACTAGATAATGGCGCTTACATGATGTAATTATGTTTAAAGAATGTTAAGATTTTAACGAAAAATCATCCATTCACCGCGCAATACATTTGAATAATACATTTTCTCATCACAAAAAAAAAACGTTTACAGTCTTTCGACAAAAATTAATGTACCTAATAATGAACCAGTGTAGTTATTTTAAGCGTATTTTAAGTGCATAGAAAAGTTTGTTAAGATACGTATAAAAAAAGACAAATCATATTTTAATATTAATATAAAAATCCTCGCTGGTATGACTCAATACTGTTTGTAAAAAAGATATTACCAAACATTTTGTTGGCCTAAAACATATAAAAGATTCAACAAAGCCTTTGTCTTAAAAATAAGAATTTTTAGGATTGTTCTGGAGTTAGTTAAGAATTGCGAAAATATTAATTTTTATTTATTCGTTATTGCAGAATTTAAATGTAATAACAAAATTGACTGAAAATGGTTAAAGTTTATGTAGATTCACAGAATTTATCATTATTTCGAAATCATCGTTTTATTTTTCAAATACTTTTATTTCTTTCAGGAACGATATACCAATCACCCGATATGTCGACATTATTGACAGTTTCCGCGACCAATGAAATATAAACATAAAAGCAGCCATAACACTTTTTATGACGCGGTGTCACCGACTTTTGATAGTGAAATTAATATTTTCACTTTTTAATTTTAATTATGCATATTTTTTTATTATTGTCATAATAAACGGTATTTATATATTAAATATTCCACATAAAATATTTGTAAATACAATGTTATATTTAAAAAATGCATAATTTTGTCAGATTATAGTTACAAATCAAGATTGAAATATTTTGTTTTGCATTTGATCGTTTTCACGTGATCACATACAATAAAAACAAGGATACCCCTCTTGGAACATGTTTCTCAAAGACGACCACGACCCTTCTTAAGTCCTATTATCATATTATTTTTTTAAATTATTAGTTCTAAAGGTCTTAAAATTTCAGTATCTTTTAGAAAGTATTTAATACATAATTTAAAGAGATTACTAACTGTTTCATTGCGATATATGTTTTTGTGCCTAAGGCACGAGAGATCCAAGTACAAATATTATACCTTCCTCCGGGGTAGGAACAAGGCGCAACCCAGCACTAGCAACTGAACTTTCCAAAGATAAATTGACAATTCTCGTCAGCCTCTCTATTCTGAAACAATAAAAATTAAAAGTATCGGAAAATGAAACATATATGTTGTGCTGCAAACAGAGTTTAATTTTATTGTGTATCACTTATTCGTTTATTCTGCTTCCATATAATTTATCGACTACTGATAATATATATGGAACCGTTTATAAGGGCAGGGAAAAATAAATCTTCAAGATATGCGAATCCTGATTCCGATAGGTAAGAAAACACCCTTCGACCAGTTTCAATAGAAAGGCTCGATCCTCGTGTTCGCGACCTTTATCCATCGTTAGCTTTTTCTGTGCCGAATGCGGGATTTTCATCTTGACGATCTGCCACGCTCGAAAAAGGAACGCGCAAGATAAGGATACGTGCCAAGATTTTCCGATGAAGCGTCTGCGAATCCTGAGAATCTTGAGAAATGGAGGCAGATCTCCTGAGCCTTAAATACAACCTATCCCTGTCACATTCCTCTTACGGCTGTATCTATACATACCAATAAGTAAGGTAAATTTTTGCACATGTGATAATAGAGAAGTTTCCCCTCTCTGATCTTGTATAAATTTTAACCATTTTCTCCACGCCATGCATTTGAAAAAAAAACCGGCTATACTTTTTTAACATATGGGGTATCAAATGCAAAATAAACAAATGTTATTTCGTAAAGAATTTATTTCATATTTTGAAATCTGTCTGCGTGAGTGCAGAAGTAAAAATAAAAACATTCATTTAAAAGAGTTGAATGAAATTTACGTAAGTAATAGAATTTTAAACTACATACAGAAATATTTGATTTGCATGTTAACTTCGTGGTTTGAAGACACCTACTGGTGCACGTATATTTTTAATATCTGATATTGTCCTTTTCATAAGATAGATTTAATTGCTGATATGTTATAGGGCATTCAAATATAAGAATATTCAAAATAATTTTAAAATATTAATGGTATACGTTAACAGTTATATTCATTTTATTTTTTTTTTCTTCCCATTTATTTACAATCTGTCAGAGAGACATTTAGTAAATCTTATACACTACATTTCATTAACATGCGAGTAACTCTCCCAGTA
>JAPYZR010000690.1:0-28263 GCA_030522945.1 Trichopria nigra | reverse complement strand
CCTTGCACTCCTATCTGCTCGTCGTACGACCCTGGACACACCGGTAGAGCTGGGCACGACGAAGCAGACGTCGGCGGACGAAAAACGTACCGTTACACAATAACTCTTTCGACTATTTATATTTTCTGGTATTATCTGTCCTAAATGTTGTATGTGAATTGTAATTGTATTACAAGTTAAAAAAAAAAATACATTGTACATAAATATATATAAAAGTTTGAAAGGAAATTTACGCCCATATTGCCTGCTCGAAACGTCGTAACAATCAACTGCGAGTAATATAAAAATTAACGATGGAATGCGATGTTATTAAGGGCATAACAATGAATGCATGGGTTGAATAAAAACTTCTCGAATACGAATGAAAATAAAATATAATTTATACAAATATATACAGAAATTTACATTTGATTATACAAATTTTCAAAATTAATGCATATAACAGTAACTAAAATTGTCGGATGAAAATATTTGATAATGAAACAAAATAAATATATAGTGATACTTTTAATAAGCGAGAATAATTTAACTGCGTGCTAAATTGATTTACAAACTTATAGATTTGTGTATAATTAATGTAACATCAATATACAATTACACCTTGCTCATATCGAGAAAAAATGCATATACTTGTACATTGCGCCAAAATAAAACATCTATAAATGAATTATGGATGCCACATTCTAAATTGTAATGATTTCCTCTATAATTAGTAACCATGGCACAAGAAAAATTGCTGATAACTACGCAACTTTGTGCATTTTCTAAAAAAGAAAAGAAAACCTCGTCGGCGAGTAAGTACGGGGTGTTAGAAAACAGCTTGATGATGTGATGTAATTTCATCAAAGTCTTCCGTAGAATCGTCATTATCATTAGGTGCAAATCGATCTTCTCGGGATTTACGGCAACCTTTCATTACGCTATGCTAGAAAAGATTAATCATGAGATTGTAATCGATAGATCGCCTGAAAGACGAGTGTAATTTGGTTACGGACAAATGAGTTCGACGACTCCGAGCCGTAAATCAATTATTATACGATAATCGGCTAACATATAATTCTCGCATGCGCTATTTTTAGTTTTAATCAATTTACAAAGTTCAATATATTAATATACTGTAACTGAAAGTGTTGCTTTACTACAAGATATACACACGTCTACTTCAAATTATGTTCGTTGACGAGAAATCGACGTTATAATAAAATAAATGAATAAAACGCAATAATTACGTTCGTATATCAGAATTTATAAAAACAGGTACCACGTTTGAACATTTCGAAAATGATAAAATTAATTTCTGAAATACTAAACTTTTTTTTTTAGATTTTTGCATTTTTTTCAAAAAATACAAATCTGCCGAAAAAATGTTTCAAACAAAAAATGTAGAGCAGATAAGTGCCTGCAAAAAAGATTTTATACATTTTTCTCGTAATCTCAACAGTATTGCCGCAAATGAGTGATGAAAGTGCGCATAAAATGAGTTTCTGCAAAATACCTATATATAGGGTGTTCAAAAAATCTCAAACCCTTAATAAAAGCTGACGTTAATTACAAGAATTGATATCCCCTGACAAAAGTTGACTTAAGCTGAAAAAGTTGACATATGATTATAAATTTTGACAAAATCAAACAATCATTGACGAAATTTAAAAAAACAGGAGTAAAAGTTGACAAACCGTGACACAAATTGACATAAATTGGCAAAAAGGACAAGAGTTAATAAAAATTATAAAAAATGACTTTTGTTTCTTTTTTTTTTTTAATTAAATATTTTACACGGTTGACAAATAGAGATAAAAAGTAGCAGAATCGAATTTTGGCAACGTCACAATACAAACAAATATAATCTTTTTTCGTCCTAGTACATAAAACAGTATATACAATGCCCCGACAATAGAGATTTCGAAACACTTCAATATCCTTATATCCCAGGTCTCATTTAGAAATTCCTCAGATCGTTCTGCACACGCGATCCTCCACGTGCTTCATTCTCATGAGATCTTGGAAGCGATGCGACTCCACACAGCTGCTGCTGCCGCGAATCTAGCACTACACCTCGCAATATAGCTTTCCATCATTCGTGGATTTTCTCATTCTCCCTATACAGGTGGCTCTTCGTTGTAAACTTCCCGTCCCCCTTTTTTTATATACGACCCTTTACGGTTTTACGTCGCTACACTCCCTCCGTAAAACTAAATTCGCGTCGATACGTGATATCAATCGCGTTTCATGCCAGCTCACCTTACCAATTCGCTATACACGCCGAGGCAAATGCGGCTGTAAATTTTACCGATTTCGTGTGAATTTGAATTTACATCGAGCTTTAAGGGCTCGTCTAAGTGCCCTTATCATCATTCTGTGTTTGTAATCCCATTTTGTATTTCCATCCATCAAATTTTCAAAAAGTGAAAACTATTATTTTTTTTTTTTCTTGTGAAAACAACGAGGATAGTATGGATCGATTGCACGAGACAGTATAGTGGGTATCGTTGGTATAGTAAATGAATTCGAGTTTGATATTGATCTCATTGACACATTACAGGTTTACGATTGAACGAACAAATTCTTATGCAAATAGAAGTCCACATTGCAACACACGCGGAAAAAAGGCCAGGAGCTAAAAGTTAGAGCCTCACTCGATTTGTCCCAACCCGATTTACATGCTAAAATTTATCCGTCTGCCGGGGCGTATAGCGCGAAGATCAAAAGGGAAAAAGGAGGTTACGCCCTGGAGTGTTTATCGAACGATCGGCCAACTGGAGGAACGCGCGTGAAAAGCTCGCAATAAAACGATACGTTTCCTGCTAAAAGTGACGCGTGTATATATATACACGCACGCGTGCAACGAAAACGCCTAAAGCGCCTTTTAATCCTTTATACATGCCCTGCCCTTTGATCTACACCCACCAACCAAGACCCGTACTTGGCGAAGGGCGGGCGTTTCCTAGGGAGCTTTCAATTTTGTTTGCCCAATTCTTTGGCCGATCGCTCTCGACCCCGAGGAATCATTGTTATCCTCTTTTCCACACAGTTGTTAATCGACGAAGCCCTTTGACCGTGGACTAATGGAAAATTGCGAACTTTTCTTTCAGGAAGGCATCAAACGCCTGGAGAACGGTTTTAACAACTCTTTGAGATGGACCCATCCTAAAGACCTTTTGCGATTACTGAATTTGGTGTTGTAATATGAAGGGTTCAAAAGAAAATTGTTATATTTTTATGGGAGGGCAGTTACAGCTGATGTGATCTAGAACCCATGTAGGTTTACAATTTCATTATAATGACAACATCGATCCAGAAATAGTCTAGGTTTCCGCCTTGCTTTAGATGTATTGAATGGAATGTGTGCATCATATTCCGATAAAGCGAAGCAGGAGCGTCGCATTGTCATCTGCATCAGGTCGATAGTTGCACAAGGGGTACGTTATGTGTGTACCCGGGTGCGAAGTCTAAGTGCTTGTAGAGATTCGATTCTCTCTCTCTCTACCTCTCTCTACCTCATGTTGAGCTCACTCTATTCCGCTGTTCTTCAATAAGAGCCTCAGCACTATACTCGATTATTCATTATCCAAAGGACAGAGCACCCAATCGAGACTGTCTTTGATCAGCGATGCTCCGCTTGCAGTAGTATAGCTGCAAAAGTCGATCGCGTTATGCGAAAATTTCTTTCGAGAGGGTCAGTGCTGCCTCTCGGGGTAGCTTGCGAGAAACTTCGAGGTGGAGCAAACCCGAGGCTCGAAGAGAGAACTCGACGTTATTCAAATCTCGTCGACGCTCGAGACTCTCAAAGTTCGCTTCCGTGCGCGGCAAATTTAAAGGGCGTATGAAACGGCCAAAAAGTCGCTCTGCCTATTCCTTTATCCGATTCCCGCTGAAGCGTGCCTTTTAACGTACTTTTTGCGTTTTGCATAGATAGCGCGCGCGTGCGGCTCACCGAATAATATAACGGATAAAATCTTTCCGCTCTTTTCGTTTTGCCTTTTTCACGCATATTTTATTAAATCATGATCATGGGCTTTTCCCGCCTTTTCTGCATTGCATCGTTTCAAGTGAAATAAAAACAACTCCGTATATAGGCTAAGATTAGGGTTTTTATGACATTTTTACCATGACCTTTAAAGTATGGCGTAGAAGTAGTGTGAAATTCAATAATACAGTCTAACCTAGAAATGTTCTGTCAGCCATATGTTAGACAAGTTCCTATATATACATGTCAGCGACTTTAAAAAATAATTTATGAACGGGAACGTTAGGAATAAAGTTCATGGCTGTTTTCGACATGAAATATATACGAGGAGCTCCGCCGATAAGAGAACAATTTTTGATTCTATACGAGGGTAAGAAAGAAAAAGTCCACTTACTCTGGAGCAGGATTTCTCCAGCACTGCGTGCCAGCGCGCGCCATCAGGCAACAGCAGCCTGACCTGAAAGAGAAAAACACCACTTAAATACATCGTCAGAATTACGTTCATTATTTTCATTTAACATGACTATAACTATATAATATCATATCGCACAATATGTGCTTGATCCAATTAACAACTAGCAGCTATGCCATTTCAAATCTTACTTTCCACCCCACGCATAAATATTCAAACTCTATTAAGCCAAGGACAATGGTAAGGCAACCGGATCAGCGTCAGATTACCGTTCAAACTCCTTCGCGTGTCTCGTCGGAACGGATATCGTTCAACTCTCATTAGAGGCAGTTCGTCGACAATGGTCTCCCATATATACCTACGTCCGACGTCTCCGTATAGACGACCCTTTCTCTCGGTCCCGCCGGACTCCTGAATTATGTAAGTGACGCTGCAGTATCACACGCACTTCCCAAACCTGACCCCGCCGAGACGCTTTGTATTCCACCCTATGTAATCCCTTACGAATCGTGCCGGAGCCTTTTACCACTCGCGGAACTTCCGCAGAGAGCTTCTTCCGAGACCTATCGACCACCCCTGACCGAAGCACCGTCGCGACAGAAAGAATTAATAAGCCGCCGTCTCGTCGTTCCGTTTCCTTCTACAAAAGAGTCCGAATCCCCCAAACTTTCTTCCAGAACAATTTGAGGAAACGACAAATGTCGGTCGATATCTAGATGAGAAGTCGACTTTGGGATCGACGTGGAAAAACGAAATGGATGCAGTAACGAAATTACTTCATCGAGGGACGAGCACGGGAATCAAGCGGAACAACCGCTAATAATACAGAAAGTCTTCGTTACATGGCGTGTTCGTTTCGCGAAAACAATTTGGAAATGGAGAAGTGCAGAACTTCTGACGCCGTAATACCACGTTACCGATCACGTATATAGGAGCGAAACTCAGGCCAACTACTGAAGTTACAAAAAGTTATTGCATTTTCTTTTCCTATATGTGTCTAAAACTTCATGACTTGCTTTCTACCTTATTATTTAGAATGTAAAGGGCTACCTAGGACGACGACCCCCAAGGTCTTTTGTGCCCCAAATTACATTACGGTTATTGTTCAACTGAAATAAGATAGTCTTTAGTCAGCTTTTCAAGCTTGCTTGATCATCGTATCGAACCCCTTTCAAAGACTTCAAGTACGACTTGGAAATGACACAATGCCAAATTGAAATATACTACTCCAATCCATGACCGTCAGGATGACCGGTAGGTTTGATTTCACTCCAATAATGTACAAATGTTTTATTGGACAACCTTTGAACTGATTGGGAATCAAGTATACCAAAGCTACCATCTTGATAGTCATGGTTTTGGACCAGTCTTCATTTCAATTTTACACTATTATATTAGCAACTTATATTTCAATTCGGATCAGCATCCCTAGAACAAATTAACGACAGTATCACCAATAAGCACGGTCAAACGGTGAAACTATCGCTAATTTGCTGACCGCTTTTATAACTGGTTCGGTAGTCCCGAATGGTTGATACGATGGCCATATACTCAGTCCCGCGAGGCTATTATGCACTTCACGAAAACTCGTTGATCTGATTTCCGATGTACCTGTTGCACCCAAGGCATTAGTTTACCGTTAATTCCCTAGCATCTACAGCAGCCATTTTTAACGGTGATCCATTAATATTTAAGATAACGCAAATCCAAGTGAAACAGCTTGTACGTTTAGTGACGTTTTGTAGATCTGTTACGACATCATTTAGGTGGGTGTTTGTGTAATTAGTGCATGTGCATACCAGATCATGTTATCAAACATGAATTGATCCCTTACGTCGATAATTGACACCGCTCACACAAGCGACGTGGGGTGAACCTGAAGATATACAGAACACGAATCAACATCATGCATATACATATACGCAACGTACGTATGTATATGTTCACGGCGTTTGTGCACCGTCAAAATTCGATACAACCTCACTACTAATCTGGGCTAACAGAGAAGACCGGCGACACGTGCATAACATTTGCGAACCTGATTTGCCCAGATGACGAACAATACGTACAATGTGAAATTGGCTGGTTATGAAGGTTTTTTGCTAACGCAGCGCCGAGAATCAGACACGGCCTGGCTGTGGTGGCTCTCGTAGCTCCTGCAGCATTGTTGGGTCTTCCTCTTTCGAGCTTTCGAGGGTGCTGCCCTTGCGGTCGTCCTTCTCGTTTCAACCCTCCAGCCTGCTCGTTTCGTACCTCTACGTCAACTCCCTTCTCCCTTCGTCCACTTGCCCTCAGCATCCTACGTCTCTCTCAGGCAATCGCGTAGATTCTCTCCTCCGCGAACTCACTTTCGCTGCTGCGCGTCCTTAAACGCCTTTGTTGTCTCCACCTCCTCAATGGCTTCACTGTTTCCCGCGTGCCTCCGATTCGACGCACCTAAATCTGTCATGTCTCCCCGCCTCTCAATCTCGCCCCCCTTCTCTTTATTTTTTATAATATTCCATTCCGACCCTCGGCATATCACCCTGCCAGTTTTCTTCTTTCTTTTCGCCGCTCGCTTCATTTCTTTTGTCTTGTATTTTTCGATCGAATTCTTTCCTGCTTCCTCCCTCCTCATTCCGCCACAGGTCGTGCTTTTCCTTCGCGACTCATTGTTTTTCCCTTTGCGACGACTCTTCCATCATCTTCGTCGATTTTCTTCCGTCCTCCGACCCTTCCACGGGCTTCTCGTACCGGAGAAACTTCCTTTTTATTTGATCTAAGATTGAGGTGTATTTCATTTGCCGGATAATGTGACGAGATGTTTGCAGATATCATATTTTCAGACAGTTTATGGAAATGATCGAAGGAATGTATTTTTGAAAAAATAGTCCTATTCTAAACTAATCACATCAAAGTATTTATTTCGCATGGTATGCTCCATTGCTATTTGTACTTTACATCCACTAAAACCTTCAATTTCGTTATTCTCAAAAGTTCCATATGGTTTGATAAACAAAGAATATGAGGAAAATACCCCGTGACATGTCTAGCAAAAGGGTGATTACAAATCGACATCTATAGCAACTTGCTTGAAGTTGTTGCTGGTTGAAAAAGTTTTCAATCGTGGCTGATTTGGTGAAGTTGCACGGTGAAAACCTTACCCAAAATGACTCATTAATTACGGGAAGAAGACAAATACTGTTTCAACTCGTTCTAATTTTACCCACTTACTCTTTTAACGATCAATTCTATACCGCTTCACTCAGACTTATTGATAGGACGAAAAGCAATGTACGTCAACCTAGCTTGGGTCAACGATCCGAATGTAATTCTCTCTCTGCACCGTTATTCCTTAGAACTTCAATTAGAAATTAGCTAATTCCGTGACTGATTATCGATTGGTTAGTTTATTTCAGGACTAGAAATTCTTACACGAAAGGTGGAAAATCGTATGAACCCTACGTGAGAGTTCAAAGTATCCGCAATTGGTTGGGGAAGTAAACATATGCTATGGAATTCAATTACGTAAAAATCAGTTTGTTGCCTTTCAAGTTGTAAACTGCCTTCATTGTTTACGTTTGAATATCGACCAGATTTTTTACTTGTACATACTTTCAGAGTAGTTATTGATAACCTCTTTTTTCCAGATATGAAACTAAATTAGGTGATTGGCTGTAACCTCTCGGAAAAAAATTGAATTTTTCACTTCATCACCTTCAATTTTGATCGTCGGTGTACAGGTCTCGCATAAGACAAAAGTTGCCCAAGAGTAGTACAAGAGATCACGCAAAGGCGGTGCCGTCGCAGAGGCGCTTGATGCATGGGCGTTCGAGCCCCTACGGTATATGCACGATGAAACGGATGCACGGTTGGGGCAGTCTCATCAAATATGCAGGACGCAATCACGTCTGCTGAATGACCTGGGAAAGATGGGAGATGGGCAAGTAGAACTAGCGAAAATCCGCCGACGGATGAAAAAGCACTGGCTGAAGTTACCGGGAGTTGCGAGCAAATGTCTCGTAAGAAACTGCATTCCGATGAATTTTTTTCTTCGCAATAAACCGATACGCAACGAATCGCTCCTTATCGATGAAATTAAATGTTTCCGAAGCGAACGAATTGTCAGTCTAGTTCCGTAGGTAAATATTCATGAGCACGGTTAAATCATGTAAAAGTCACCTTCTTATTGTGTCGTGGTAATGTTTGTATTCAAATGCCTACATAATAGGTTCAATGAATCAGCGTCTGAAACGCTGCCTTATTATTCTATACTCGACGTTTATTCGACGCAGACTTCACCCACGGATTATTAAGTGATAGACGGTGTCATTCAATGTCGATTTGCCTAATAAGAACTGTATTATCTATTGGTGTATCGTGGGCTAATTATAAATTCCGGTTATGTTTTTTTTTTTTATAGCCTTCATTGAATACACCGAGGATGGGTAGCTCGCCTGGTTGATAGCCATTCAGATACCGAACTGTTTGCACACGAGGTATCGAGAAAGTGTGCGACAGTATCAGGTTTCCGGAGGGGTATAGGATTCTCAGGACATTGATATGGTTAAGTATCTCAAAAATGTCGAGGGTTTCTAACGGAAAATACCTTTCACATTATCTGAAAATAGCACGTTTCTGACGGACAGTTTCGAAAGTGTAATTAATTTGTCATGTAAATGATGGTATTCGAGTAATTCAGGTATACACTCTGTATTAAGCGTCTGCATAGAATATCGACGTATGTTATTGTTGCAATATTCATTTTTAAAAAATACAGTTTAATGAAGTGAGAGCGCAGCAGAGTCAGGTATCAATACACTCAAATGAGCTTCTGTTGCCACCAAAAACGACAATATGGAAAGGAATTAACATCGGATTAGGATTCACCGTTATTGTCACAAATAACGCGCAATGGGTCAACATCGCAGTTCATAATTGTCGTATTGATTAGGTTAATAAATAGCGGGCAAACGTTGGGTGTTGAAACATCGATTAAACCAGTGCTGAACGGATTATACGGTAAAAACAATAGTAAATGCAAAGCAGCAATGGATTTTCGCCCTCTTGAATCTCAAATTCACAGTCGTCCATGGTTTCACTTAATTAAATACCCGCGCGAATGCGTAATGTAACAGAAATGCTTGGAATTTATGCGCACATCATATTGGAGTGCTCTAAATCAACCGATTACGGAAAAAAAGAGATGAGATATGTATCATGGAAATAGTCGAGTATTTATGTATACGCTGACATGAAACGTGCGGGAAATGTAAATTCAAATATTTCGATTCTGCCATTTCCTGATGTAAAAATGGGAAAAAAAAAGAAAACAATAACACGCAGTCGTATATTATACACTGGCAGTTTCAACACTTGCTAAAATTGAAGTTTAAAACGACTCGTATATAAATTTCAAGCATTTTGGTTATAAAATAATTTTAATATAGTTTATAAAGTTATGTCGACAACATATAGTATACCATGTGTGCGAAACTCAAACAGAGTTTCACGAAGACGTGCACTTGCTTTTCGGTTATCACGTCGTGTTGACATTAGCTTCCTGCATTTGAATCATGAATTGCGCGCTCTATTCGCTAGACGCACAGAAAGACGCATTCATTGTATTTAACGTCCCGCATATCAAGTTTCTTTTAATTTTGCGGGCACCAGTTTTAATCCCCAGTCATTATTATATATTGTACTTTTATCATTCATGTCTACGAGCATTATTACGAAAAGTTTCCAGAAATATTTTCTTATTGTTGTCCGCTACTGTTTGCTAGTTATGTCCATTTTAATCGTATACCGATTGTCGTCTTTATTTCATTTTCATTTAGAATCATTTCTTCTCGTTTCCAAAACAATTTCCATAGATTTTCAGTAATATTGACATATTTTTAACGTATTTTTTATACATTTTATTATGTTCATTGGTTCTTTCTAAAATTTGTTCATTTTATGACATTTTTTATTTATATTTTTAAATTATTATTGATCACAACATTTTTTGTTGGGGTCAAAATTATTACTCATTTGAAGCTTATTGAATTTTTTTCTTTCTTTTGAAATTTTTTCTTTTCGTTTGAAATTTTTTTTCGTTCGTCATGCTCTGACGACTTAATTTAAGTAAGTCCATATCGCCATTTGTTTTCTTTACTCTACTTTTTTACATGTTTCTTACTCGTTTTTTAACTCGTTTTAACTCTTTTTTTACTAGTTTTTAACTTAATTTTTTTAAACCCTTTTTTTAAATCGTCCCCTCACTCGTTTTTTTCACCACACTTTTTTACGCATTTTTAGCTCATCTTTTTAGTAGTTGTTTATTATCCCGTTTTTAAAATATTTTAATTTTTTGAAATACTTCTCATTTTTTTATAAAAATTCTTACTTTTCATTAGTTTTGACATTAGTAATTTTTAAGCAGTATTTGTAAATATTTGACTGCTTCTTCTTCTTATCGACTTTATCAACCTAAATTGCAATTCATGAGCTTTTTTAAAAATTCGTATCATTATTTATCGTTTATTTGTGATAAACTTTCTGCCAATTTTTTATCAAATTTATTAGTTTTATCGTTGTTTTGGTTTAACATTTTTTTTTAATTCATTTTTTTTTTAATAATTTTCGTCAATATGATCAACGTTTTAAATTACCATTTCACCGCTGTTTTCACATACTCTTTTATAACTTTATTTGGGTTTAAATTTTTTCTTTCATTGCATTATCTCATTTTTATTCTATTTTTAAAATTATTCCTCTTTTTTTTAGATTTTCTAATTACTTCTTCAATTTTTTTTTATCTCCTTTAACTTTCGTTCGTCATCGTAAACTATCTCTACCTTCTTAGGTTTTTATCCTCGGCTTTTCGAATTTACCGTCACTTTTCTGTATATTATTAGCATTTTTCAAGCTTACTTTATAATCGTTCGTCAATTGGCCTATTCAATTGTTCTCGCTTCATTTTTAAAACATATTCTTCAATATTCTTCCAACCATTTTCACCTACGTTAAATCTATCACAGACTTCACTAGCCAGAAACTAGTTTTTATATCCTATCAACTTTGTTGTTTAAACTCTAATTAACAATTAAATTAGTAAGTGTCAATTTTAAAAATTCGAGAGGATTCATTTTAAGTCAAGTTTCATTTGCATTCTTGAAATATTCTTGTTTTGTCTCACTATTCATTTTTTTGTTTCCTTTATACATTTTCATTAATATCAATGACTTTTATTATTAATGACAATTTTTGTGAAATTTGACTGTGGTTAATGATTGTCATTCAGTTTATTATCATAAATTCGATTCTAGGCTGGAGTTGTTTTTTTATTCGTTGTTTGTTTACCCGCTCTTCAAATGACGCATAGGTGATAGTTCGTGTGTCTGGCGAATAAATGCACGATTACGTGCATGTCGTTAATAATGAATATCCGATTTTTATGTTCCTTTTATACTACGTGAAAATGTAAGGATGCGTCTTAATCATCATTGATTAGCATTAAACGGAAATGACATCACACAGAATGATATTCTATATATTTTAAACTACATAAGTAGCAATTATGAAACATAATATACCACGAAAAATGTAAGCTGATTAGATTTTAGTTTCGATTATATTACAAACCATTATAAAAAATGTGTGCTGATGTTATATACATAATCCATATACTCGAAGACTTTTTCATCTAATATTTGTTAAAATTCATAAGATTGTTGTTCCAAAAAATGTTTTCAATTTTTGGAAAAAAACGGGTCTAACTTTTCAAAAATGACTGAACATGAACCTATAGCTGGACAAGCTAATCAATTTTCCCCACTTCTTCTCTAAACAAGTGTCAAAATTGCTTAGGTTGTCCAGCTACAGTATTCAAGTCCAGTCACTTTACTTTTTTTACCGACAGACGGTAACCGAATAGCAAACATATGCATCTAACGACACTATGCGAATAAATTGTCTTATATATAAGTTAATTGTCAATATATGTATTGCACTGTTGATCGTAAATTAATTAACCAAGTACTTCTCCTTAATATCATTAATTGAAATGATCTCTTAACAAATTCAAACATACACATAAACGCATATGATGTCAACATTAAACGCTATCAATTTACCTGCAAACATTGAAGGTAACAGTTACATAAAATTACCGTAATTATTACTCGTTACGAAAATGTTACATAGTTGTTACATAATTATTACATAATTATCAGAATTGGGCTTGCTCGATTGTAATATGTATATATAATCACTTTCGAGAAAAAGTGACATCTACATCAGTTCCTTAATTGTTAATGTCGGGGATGTTCGGAAGTATTGTACTATGTTCAATAATACATTTTAGAATAAAAAACTGTTTTGTTGTTTCTTTCCACTCGAAAAAGCACAGGAACGTCCACTGGATGTCCAGTGTGTAAGAACAAAAAAAGTTAGTGCCATATTGTAGAATCAAACTTAGTAAAATTACCATTGTCAATATAGTCCTAAGTAGCACTGGACGTCCATGGATCGGATTTCATCCATGGACGAAAATTGGAAGTACATTGAACGTCCAGATATGTATACTTAGACATAATGGATGTCAAATGGACGTATATGGGACGTACAATGGACATAAACATAAATTGATTTTTCAATTGACAAAGACTGGACGCACATTGGTGGTCCAATGTCCGCGTGAGTCTGGACGTCCATTATTCGTGCGTATCTAGATGTTCAATATACGTCCATTTTTTAGCCATGGATGAATGGACGAAAATTGAACGAATCATGAAGGTCCAGTCCTAATTGGTACATTTCCTAAATTTCTTTCACCCAATAATATTTACGAAATTAATTGTTGCAAGTATTTTTTAATGATTTATTATCTAACCTTTTTTTTAGAGCTTGCTCTAAATATTGTCAGATATTAATATTTGTCACGTGCATTTTGTTGGAGTTGTTTTAATTTGAACGAATCTTGGAAGAAGCAGTCTTTCTCTGGTTTTATTTAAATGATTTCAAAGCATTGAATTCAAAATATCGTTAGCGCGTCTTATTTGCCGACATAAAAAAAACCCACCTGACGGAGCTTTCCTGTCAAGTCGCTACCTAATCTATCCCGCGTTGACATCATGATAAATGCGTTGCCTTAAACGAATTTATCAGTCTTTTTAAACTCTCCAGGCACAGTATAGTATACGCATACGTACACTGTACTGATGCGTGTGTCCGTGCGTAGTACCAATCGACAAACCATGCTGGTGTAATACGCTTACACACATATATGCGTATGTTCGCATAAAACCCGTTTTTCACGGTTCGGTTACGATGAAACCCGAGTTGTCGCGAAGGTGGCGAAGATGACGGTGATTCCAGCCGGAAACGAGACAAGAGGACGCGGTGTACCGCTTAATGGCCCGTCCGGTATATATATATACCGGGCTGACGAATCGACTCACGCGCCGCACGCGTCCAGCACAATACGACTGTGTGGTTTTCCGCCCACCACATGGAAAACCACGTGCCTCATTTCCTATACTTGTCACGGAGTTCCCAACCTACGAATCGGCATGAGTCATCATCCTCCAGGACAGATTTGAAAAATCCGTTGCACCGCCGCCGCGAATCGCGCTTTCGCAGGTTTTCAATTATACGATGCGGCGAGTAGCATTTTTTTTTTAAGGGAAAACACTGGTGGGCGTGTTGGACCATTGTTGTAAGAGCCTGCTGTAGGTTGATAAACAGCGGCTTTGTGCCGTTACGAGACTATTCGTGGCGTTTCGGTGTACGCAATGTTTACGGAAATATTGAAAAATGTAACCTCGCTTTGCCCAACGCGCAATTTGCTTTCTCGCCGTAACCGCAGACAAGGAGGAAGTGATAGATTTCCTGTATTGCAGGCTTCTCCTATTCAGGTTGGATTTTTCCAAAGATCGGTGATGGATTTCTTGTAATGCGATCGATAAATGCGATTTCAATATGACGGGGAATTTGTGCGCGGGTAATGCACATTTGTTGTTGCGTTTCATCGTCTACGTTCGCTAATTTTTATGGACATAACTTTCGACCATTATTTACTAACAAAAGAGAATGGGTGCTCCCTTTATTCATTTTGTCGGTCATTAGGGTTGAAACAATACCAAAATAAAAAGAAAACATTTACCACAACTCCCGGCTCATTTATCTCTCTTAATGTTACGTTGATAATAGCCAGCGCGCGATCAAAAGATCTTCACGTTTTTTAAAATCCAACGAATCAAAAAATACAAAATAGGACTTGTTTTTTTGTCCCCCAAAAACACCTTTTTCAAACGAAATTATATTCCCGTAAGACATGAAAATGTCTAACTACAAATTACGACGTACTTTCGCGTCATTCGCAACTTTTGTGTCTGAAGATCTTGACGAATGATCGTATGTTTCGACTTTGTAATTTGAAAATCGTAAGAAATATGAGATTTTGATGTATCGGGAAGTAGCGCATACCGACCCCTTTTGTCGTTATTCATGAGAAAGAACGAAACAGTCGTAAATAGTGAATACATGAAAGTTTCATGAATTAGTGATTCGACCATATGTAAGATTCATTTCAATGTTAGGTTAGGGTACCCTGCATGTCTAACGTAACTGTACACAATGGTGCACTTCCTATACATGTTGAGTCTATGTCTGTTTCCAACGACGCTGATGACTAATTACAAGCCAGTTTAAACCTTACATTAGGAGCTCATATATTCTCACGTCTTTGGTCATCGTCATGAATTATATCGATAAAAATCATTGATCAGGTAAAGCGTATGGTTACGTAGCATAAAAAGTTATCTTTAAGATACATTTCAATGTTAGGTATATGTTCTGTATACAAAAAACCTCTAATCCGTTGATTTGATTCCTCGTTAATGTTTGTAATGTAAAAAAAAAAACAAGAGTGGAACGTTCTTCAGTGTTTAAAACCTAAATTAGATTTTAGTTATACCTTTTCTTTTGTTTAATGCTTCATTCATTACAGCGAATTCGAAATAACGAACTGCAACGTTTGTCAACTGGGTATTGTCTGCCAACACTGAAACTCATTGAAACTTTCCGTCCGCGAAAGTTTTCGAAACTGGAAAGCGACAAACCCGCTGGATTAATATCCTCGAGCACGGCCGATTCCCGGGTTCAACATAATGTTAAATGTGGGAATAAACCCCAACGAACACTCCGTGTGAAGCCATGCAACATTTGCCCGAGGCATAATGTATGAAAAATTAGCGATACCAGTTAGGTGGGATGGACTCGTGTAAAAATATCCATCTCAAAGTCATGCGGTAAACGGTCTTCATTACGAATGTCACTTGCGAAATCAATTCCAGACTGTCACCTGTTTTGCTAAAGTAAACTAAAAGTTTCACGGGGAAATGATAATTAATGAATAGATTTAAATACCCATTAACTCTTGGGACAAATTCTGCTTCCTTTTGTACGTCAAGCTGACACGGACTTCCCGTCACAGCCACTAAACAAAATGTCAATGTAGTCATACGGTCAGAAAAAAAAAACCCCCACTAATCGACGTGAATTTCCATCAATTCAGCTGGGTACACTACATCCCTAAAAAAAAGGGATTTTACTATTTACATTTTTGTCCTTTTTAACCTGGCATTTTTTTTCTTTTCGCGAACGCCCTATCATTTCTCATTCCAAATTCACCGAAACAGACCCTTTTTTTGAAAGGAGGAATTCGGTTCAAGGATTTCCTACGTGCTTCGAATTCCCGTTCGTTACCCCTGCGGGTGCGTTCCGTTCGCCGTCCAAGAGACCTACAACTTTTAGCCCGGCCGGATTCGCGTATTTATTTGTACAATTTGCTTAACAGCCCTAAAGAGCGAGAGACCAAAGTTTCACCAGCATGGTCAGGAGGATTGAACGCATCCCGACATGAAATTAACAGAGTGCTCCATCTCTCGCGGGAGTAATGAGCGGTGGTGCGTGTAAATGGGTGGCTTCCCGAGATATCTGGTGCACAGGTGCATGCATGCACCTGTATGTATATATGTAACCTCTATTCCGAGCATGCATGAAAAACCTCGTACGAGATGCTTATAGGTGCTCGTCTGTTGCACTCGCGCTCTTTTGCCTCCTCTCTGTGGTCCATTGGCATCCGGGCGAAAATTAAAAATTGCCTGCGGCTAGAGATCAACACATGTGTGCGTGTTTCTCCGGAATGCGAGCCAACCCATTTGGCGCCAAATTTTATTGAATGCAATGTTACTTCATTGTACTGAGACCACAAAGAGACGTGAGTGTTTGTGCTGGGCAATGGTAGTCCAAAGGTCAGCCGGACTGACTCGGAAACTACGATAATCTGTCGGGAATGACAGAGAAAAAATGCAACAACAAAAAAAATCCTCCGTTTGGATTGAACCATTTACATTCGTCTCCAAAAACATTTACATTTTTTGGATATCAGATATTTTATTTGTTATGTCGAAGAATCAAGACTTTGGATAGGTAATCACAGCCCCATATTGTAATTGTTCAGCGACACTCAGATTTGCCTTTACACCGGCAGTTCCAAATTTGAATTACAAAGCTAAGCAAACAAAGAGACTACATCGAGTGAGATTCGCGAGTAAGATTTTGCACGTCGGTGTCTCACGCACATCTAAGACTGATATAATCCAGAAGCTTCTAAGAATGACTTCCTTGTTAATCGCAGTGAATGTGTGATTCACGTTAGACTGTCTCATTTATGAATATATTTAATGCGCAGTTCAATTTTAAGATCTGAACGTTGCTATTTATCAGTCGACTTTCTTTACAGTATACAATGTCGTAATAGAAAAGCCATTAAGCCGTTTGTCAGAAAGTTGCTGATTTCAGAGTTTTGCTGCAGGTGGTATTGACGGCATCCTATTTATCAGTATTTGGGAACAGGCATAACGGAGACTGCTGAGGAAGCACAAGTGCGCCGCGATGAGGGAATCTTATCACGACCCAGTTTCTAGGCTTCGCGTATCATTTCATATCGCACCCTAACAATAGTGTAACAACTTGAAATGCGCGCTTTTTATAAAACTGCTTTCATCGTCCAAGAACACAATGTCGCTCATCGCAGTATTCTACGATTCAAAAGCATTGTTCCGAGGCATTTCCATTTTGAGTCAAATACTATACTAATGAAATTCGCGTTACCACTTTTGGATTCTGGATATTTCTCCATGTGTTCTTCACTATCGTAGTTTTTTTTTTTTATAATAGAAATACAGCAGGAAGTTAGTTGACCTACTCGTAAATCAATAATCGATATTTGACCCTCGTATTATGTGCGCTTTCGGTCGACACCATAGTACAAGATACCATCGCCAATAAAGGTCACACTTCATGCAAATTTACCATAAAGAGGAAACTTGAATTTGCGTAAGTGGATTCTAGTCCACGGCAAGCAATAGGGTTGTTCAATTCGGTATATTTCAAAGGGAACAGAAGGGAGTGAAGAGGACTTGACCAACATCCGACAAGAAACCTTTTATCCCAACAACTAACAGAATCGATCCCGCCGGTAGTACGGCAATGGATTCTATTTGCGGAGAAAAACTCTGCGATAAATACACAATGTCCGCCTTCGATTTCATAACTTTTAACGTCTTCCTCCACAAACCAACCCGTACTTTAGAAACGGAAAGCTTTCGGGAAATTTAGCAGGATAGTGCAAGAAATATATTCTTTGAACTGACGAGAGCATTCGATTAAATCGACGTCATAAATTAAAGCTTCCGTTCGGTGAATATATTACAGACAAATTTAGCCTGCAGCGAAGGTAATATTCAATGAATTACTTATCGGTCGTTGTCAATTGGCGTCGAATTGTTTATCGGAGCGGGAAACAATTACCGGAGAACAATTCAGTTGCGTTCAACAAGTCTTAGCCAATTACTTAATGCAAAACAACTTATTATCATGGCCGAGTCGAAAACTGAAATCGCCGAAACCAGACGATGCGCGAAGAACAGAGCCGAGTTATGATTTTCCACTCCTCCTTTCCTTGTCTCCGTTTTATTTCCTGCGAAAAGTTCCTTTTATTCAGAAAGGGACGTCGGAGTAGTCGTTGGGGGACAGGAAAATTATTCGAGACTTTTAACAAGTGAACCCGAAGCGGCCGATGAACCGAGATACGCCGCGTAGTAGACGGCCAATAATAAGCGGTCGTGCTTTCCTCGCCATTAAAATAATCAGATAGTCTTGACGGGAGATTCGACGAAGCGGAACGAGAAAGGGACGACCGCTAGATTGGTCGGCGAAAAATACAGGACGAACAACGAAAACCTAAAGGTACCAGATGCCGAAAGGAGCGAGGCAGGAAAAAAATTGTAATATCGCAAATTACCTTCGCAACGAGCTGCTTGATTGAACTGCAATTAAAAGCAGAGCAGAAATCAACGCGATGCCGGGAAACGAACCCGTCTGTTGCCGCAAAAGTGAAATGTCACAAAAAATGCCCGGACTTGCGGAAATATGTATATTTCTCTTCTGGCAGCGAGTCGAAGAAAAAAATGACATCTAGATGAATTCGATGGTGCACAAATAGAAGGCGAAGTATACTCTGGAGGGTAGGCAGTGATTTAAAAGAAGAGGCAAGAGTTCGATCAATACGAACTACCTTTAGATAATGTGGTTGATTCATGGTGTATGCATACGTGACCGATCAGACGCTTTCGAGTGATTCTCTCGTTGATAGAATACGTGAGATTCACCAGAATGATTCTACTCCCCCCGCCCCCCCCCCCCCCCCCCCTTTGTTTTATTGTAAAAGAGACCGCAGGTTTTCAGAAAACATTCGCTTCAAAATTTAAGTACTCAGCTAGGTTAGGTTAGATGAACTTTATATCAATCTGCTAAAAGACTCAATTATAGATAGAGGAATTCCTTTCAAGGACTTTCTATTTACGAAAGCATCCTATTCAGATCAATGGCTTATCGCGACTATTGATAAAGAGAAATGCGCCGAGGAGTAATTTCTTCATTGGATACAAAGAGATGAAATAAATTCCGCGAAATTCTTCTCGAGACACAAAGACAAATGGCTTCACTTAATATCTCTGCATCTCCTTAAGCCAATGTCACAATATAAGATATCTCTCCGTTGTATAATACCGTATACATTTACTAAAGCTAATACAAGTTCGGGGAATGTAATATATATTTTACTGAAATCCAAAAATCAAAACATTTGACTTTTCCGCGCTTTATATAATGCGATAAAAAGAAATTAATGTTATAATCAGCTCTTGACGATTCTGCTGCTGCTCATTCAAAGGCTTGTTTCAAATTCAACTAAATCACCCTTTTACTTCCCCATTTCGACTCTCCTTAGTTAAGGGAATCTAAGACTTCCATCCCTCCGACTCGCCCCTTAATGAAGACGAGACAAAGGATCTCCCGTCGGAACTTCGAACGAAAAACGGCCGACGCGAGCACGGAAATTATTTTGTATTATCTTAGCTACAAATTCCTGCCAATCAAGAATTAAGCGGAAACCGACGTCAGCAGCATTTGCCGCGATTTCGAAATAGGGTAATGTATTTTTTGCAATTTCCATCGATTTTTTTTATACATGGGATGGAATAAATAAACCGATCTTTCATCTACAGAGATCGAATATCGAATAGAAAAGAACGGATTAAAATTCACATTTAATGTTTACGTAGTCCTTTAAGGCGTCACCTCTTGATGTTGAAGGATAAACCAATGGCGACTTATGCAAAGAGTTATGCAACCCTAATAGGATGTTCAACATGCACATGGCTGATTTTGTGTGAATCTCACACGTGTATCTTACGTGACTGGAATTCGGCTAAGGAGCAGAGAACGAGATATTGAGATAAACTGGTAAAATATCTTATGTTTTAAACATGACACATTCTTTCATCTTGTGAGAAGGCAAAACTCTAAATTGCAGAGTAAAATTTTATATCTCGAAAGAAAGCAATTTAATTAGATTTTGACCCAAAGATCAAGATCCAAGTCACCAAAATCAATTTCGTAAAATTAGAGTCAATTACAAGACCTGTATTATTCTGTAGTCCGTAATAAAGATCTGACAATTAACCATCATCAAAAATCCATCGCACTTTTATTCCGGTCTTTCGACAAGATTAAACCACGATGCAGAAAGTAAATCGGAAAATAAACGAAATCTCCACCCACGAGATAAGGATACTGCTGCGCAATGAGAATAACGCTAATGAGAATTTTACGTTCGTCATTGCGAGAATTAACCTCCCGAACCGAGATCTGGCTAGTGCAAATTTTCCAGATGGGGAATGCGCGGCGCGTTTCCACGAGTGGACTCCCATATTCCCAACGGCCGAGACCGTGCTTTTATTTCGTCTGGAATTGTATGTTTGTATCGCGTTGCGGGCACGGACAAAACGGCTTAGACGGCACTTCCTTGCGACCGAAGCTTAGCCTATAAGCCCCGAGGATGACAGAACGGGATAAAACTCTCTACTTTACTGGGCTCTTCGGTTGCGCGCCAACTTTCCTCTCCTTCCGTACCCTTTCTGATGTGGAAGCTTCTTATTTGCCTTCCCGATTTATCGGAATTTAATGCACCCCGCGCCAAATCAATTCCGGCTTTTGGATTTCACCCAAATTCAATGAAGTTTGTTTGTGACAATGATCGGCCACTTTCGACGGAGAAGTGTCTCCGCATCACTGACTCCGCAAGAATGTATAAGGAGGGAGTATAAAACACAATGTCTATGTAGGGATCGTTAGGTTATTTAAGGTTAGACGGTCATTTTTGTTGGGATCACTGGGTTATTTGAGGCTGAATGATCATTCCCGTTGGGATCGTTAGGTTATTTGAGGTTAGGCGTTCACTCCTGCAGGGATCATTGGGTCATACGAGATTAGACGTTCATTCCTGCAGGGATAGTGGGATTACCATTAGACATTCGTTAGACATTCGTATTTTTAATTCATCATTCCCCAGCTAAGCTTAAACAAATAGCGAATCTTCCCATGCCATGTAACACGTCATATGATATTTTCTTTTTAAATCCAACAATTACAACCGCAATATTGGATCGGGACAATTGTCCAGATTGCAATCTCGCAGTTCGCCGGTAATTGAAGGGTAGGGAAAACACTTATCGACATTTGAATTCAAACGTATCGATACAATGTCACCGTTCGATTTAGGTTTCACGGTTTCTGGCCGCCACGACCGCGGCTGACATTTGAATTCTTCGATCGCGATAGGTTCGAACCTTGCACCGTGAGAATAAATCCAGTTTTATTCCTATTGCAGAGCTCTCTTTCCATGGTATGGAACAGAAGCGATTCGTTTTAGAAAAGGATACGATCACGTTTGCGTAGCATTAGCGCCTCGGGGAACCTCGACGACGAGAGTGAGAGTCGAGCGAAAGAGAGGGAGATGGAGAGAGAAAGAAATAAGAGACCGCGAATAAGAGGCAGTCGTTGCGAGAAAGCGATGACCCCGATGGAATGAGCAATAAAGGTGCGCTGAGAGCATAAAACCGCATTGACCCACACTAAACACCAGGTCATATAACACTGCAAGAATCGCGGTGCGTGACGCTTAAATGCGCGAGATTTTTCCCGTTTTCATGACCGATGGATTTTTCTACAAAAGGTCCTATCGACTCGCAATCGCCTAGTAAGTTTTCATCTCGTGAATAAAATGGCTCAAGTGAGATAGGTCTTGTCAATGAAAATCAAAATGTCAATTAGTTTACTGGATTAATAATTAACCATATAGTTAATTTTATATATTAGGAATGTCTTCGAATTCTATGTTGTTTACAACACATCTATCAGGATTCCGCATGAGCTTTTAGAAAGAGCCCTTAGCACTAAAACAGACATCAATTTCGCGGATTGCTAATATTACAATCGATGCAAAGATAATACGCAATCTGTTATGACTTAGCAATTTAGTGATTTCTAAAATCGAAATCTTGCTTGCCACTAAAAACATACACAGTTTTTCCATTTTTCGCATCGATCTTGCAGTTTCGCCGCGGTGAATCACTAGTGATCAATATTTGTCAACGGTTAAGAAAAAGAGTTGGAATCTATCTGGTAGGGATTACGTAGGTTTTATAGAAATCTTAGTTTCTGCACGCGGAAGCCGCACGTTCCGTAGCCCGGCATATTGTACCCTTTTCGCTGCGTAAGAAATCCACAACGGCAAGACAAAAAAGGGGCAGTGATTGATATGGAGAAATACAAGAAAAACGATGGAAAAGACGTAAATCGAGAATGATATATCAGAATGATACCAGACAATTTATTATGCCGCGGCAAACGTCATTTTATGGAAAAACAACGCGAAAAGACCAGGGAAGAATCCGTAAAGAAGCTTAAAGGTTAAAAAATGAGGGGTACATTGTCTGGAATTGAATTTTACTGGAAAAGCCGCACGATGCATTCATTGTCATTAAAGGCAAACAATAGTTGATCCAACCAGGACAATCGAAATTACAATTTATTTCCGACCGTTTTATCGATTTTTCGTCATTCTGGATTAAGGAATAACTGGATCTAACACACGCGAAAGTTGTAACTTGATACAAGCACTTTACAACTTTTTCCATCTGTATACGAAGAATTTAGAAATCGCGCCGTTCTGCTTGGAAATTTTCGTCTCAATTGACGTTTCAAAGGGACCACTTGGCGTAGGTGCTACATGAGTTTTAGCACTTGGATGCCATCCCGTCAGATTCATAGAATTTTCTGGTAGGGCGATTTATAAGTGTTAAGCCCCTTGTTGAACCTTTCCCAAGCGTTCAGTTCAAAACAGCTTTTAAGCTTTTCATAGAAATAACATGGTTTTTTCTTGGCACTTGTAGTCGACAAAATCTATTCGGCGTGTATTTATGATGAAATGTATGATGAAACAACGTCTTTTATAATTGATTATAAAATATTAATTATGTCATAGAGTATGAGAGAGCTTAGTTCTATTATGTCATGATCCTCGAAGGTTATTGTAACCCGATGATGCATTGGTTTACGCTCAACGTGACCATCAATACGCCAAATCTCCCTACGATGTGGTATCCCCCATGTTCCGGGATAACCGATACATCCTTAAGCTTTAATCATCTGATCGCAATGGCTTCGGCTTTAAAATTTCTGTTCGCATAATTTAGCAGGACGTGAAACGCGATTAAACATAATTTGCGTAGCGCGAGCTCCGAAAGAATATAAAACAACGATATGAAATTCACTTTCATCTCGTTGCTTTTGAAACCCCTGTAATTTAGTAACAAGCTGGCGTAATACCCATCCTTCGTAAAAAGAACTTTTCGTAGAGACACTTCCGCTATGTTCTTTAGAACTTTGCTACTAGTGACAGTGTTAGGGTATATCTACAAGTGCTGTGTGTTAAGCAGTGATAGTATTGCGTTAATATAGTAACACCTCGTAGAAAGGTTCTACTTATAACTCACACAGAACAGTCCTAACGCCATTATCGTAATGTCTCTTGTGACATTTCCAAAAATTGCAAAATGCATCACTGTAAAAGCAGAGCAATGCCGTTAAGAGACTCGGAGAAAAAGAGCAGATAAAGTGCGGAGAAAATGGGACTTCGAAAAAGCTCTCCGATAAAACTGCTAGAGAAACAAAGCTGAGAGCAGAAAATTGCTGTAACAGAATGACTGGAGATTAAACTCGGTGACGAGGAGGTCAGGGCCGGAACATTGTGTACCGGTACGATTTCACATCCGTTTTCTCACATTCCACTCTCTTGTTCTTCTCGGGGTTGGCAGAAGGGAACAGTGGGGTGAAAAGGCACCCCCTGCACTACCCGAAGTCGCCATAGTGACGCCCTAACTCTGGAATATCTAGATTTCCTTGTTAGAGATCCCCGCGGCTCTCTGGCTTCGCTGCTGGCAATAATATTTATCTCCCTCCATCTTCTGTCCCCTTCTTCCCTAGACTTCCTCCATCCTTCCTTCATTCACTCCTTCTCTGTCACTCTGTCTATTTATCTCGCGAGGTATGTCCTCTCTTCTCATTTCTCTTACTCTCTTTATCTGTTTATCTCTGTTTCTCTTTTGCTACCTGTTTTTTCGCCACACTTTTCCCCGCTCTATTTCGCTCAGCGTGTTTACGAGATCAGCTTCGGTGCTTCAGCTTTTATGTAGTCTCTTCAGCTCCTCTTTGCTCGAAGCGCTACGAAAGTCATCGCGGGAAAATTACAGCCTTCCGGGATTCCGAATATCCGTATCTCATCTCTCGCGAATGAGACAGAAAGAAAGAGAATAAGATTCTTTTTGAGAATAAAAGATTCCAAGAAGATTGGAAGAAGGCCATAGCGACGATTTCTCAAGGTTCGAGCTGTACACACGGTTAAATTACTCTTTTCGGCAAAAATGAAACGAGTTTTAGCAGCGCCTCGGAGAATCCGCTGCAGTAAATTTGGCATTAATTTTGAGAAAGAATGAGTGATAACTGAACATTTTCGTCGGAATTGGAGTAAAGTTTGAGCATTAAAGCTATTTGACAAATGGCACGTTTTCTAGTTTTATCATTGCAGTCATCATAGTGATCTTGCAATTTAGTGGATTAAATATGAAAATACATTTTAATCGATGAGTAAATGGACAAAAAAACGTCCAGGAATCTGCGCCATAACAATGTCGCCGAATAAACCAATTATGAACCGTTGCATCGCCATGTATAGTCATTGTTCTCGAGCAAATCGCTAATGCAAATCGCGAAATGTAGCACGAAAAATAAGTTCACCGTCCTAAGGAAATGAATCCGTAAATACGGAAAACTCCGAGACAAGCATCGCGAATCTCGTAGACATGGCGCGATTCAAGCGTGAAGCGACGATTCGCGGGTAATTAAACAATTTTGCAAGTTCTCTCCGCACGGACCCTGGACCAAATTGATTTTCCAGAGGCCCGTGGGGTGATCCTGCGTTCAGTGACGCCCCTCCGAGGAAGGCTGCTGCTCTGCCGCCGGACACGCTATACCCGTCGCTATGGATCCACAGCCCCCCCCCCCCCCATCCAGCGAAATACCCCAACTCTCTGTCGCATAACCCCACTAGCTCGCGCTGGTCGCTTGGTAGTCGCGCGTTCAGTCACTGAACATAATTTGGTAAAATAACCACAGAATTAAACACCTAACTTCATCGCCCTGGATTAGGAATATCTGTTGATAGAGAAAATAGGAACTTTGTCGCAGGCCAACTTTTTCAATATACATTTTTCAAAACATCAATTGTGAAAACTATGACTTTACAATTGATGATGATAGAATGATGATGATTGTACGTGAGATCTTAAGGGTTTACAAACTACTACTGCCAGGTACTACAGTAGTACAAATTTTAGCTCTTCCACATAGCACAAGTACGAACAGTGGAAGTTCCATTTGCGGCATTCTACATACAAATGATGGACGTACAGTGAATGTACAATGCATTTTCTGATCAACAAAAACTGAATGGATGGTGATACTGTCATGGGATGGTGAAGCTAACATTACGTCCATTTGTTGCTATCCAGACTGTCCCATCGGATGTTTAATACGCAGTTATTATGGACGTACAATGGGCGGAAACTGGACGAGCTCCGGTCAGTCTGGACGTCCATTATATGTGGACATATCCAGTGTAAGGATGTAACGGCCCAATGAAAGAAACTAATCCTCCAGCCCTATGTCAAACTCCTATTATTAATTTTATTCCTTTTCCTCCTAATGTACATTTTGTCATTACATATTATTGAACTTGCCAATTTTGACTGCGGATGGACTATTATTACGACAGACACATGGCAGGAAGGTAGGTGCTGCTCACATTTACTAATAATGGAGAAATGACGGGTGACAGTAATGGAGAATTTCGCAATAACGACAATAGTAGAGTGTGGCGCGCTGTGATCACTTTCATGATTAATGTCAGAATTGATGAAAAGAGAGATGGGAAAAGATTTAAACTCAATTGAAAAGATAGGAATTAATCTATAGTGTTCGCCTCGGATTTGGTTACAACGACTTAATGGCTAGATCTTTGAAGTCTGATCACCAGATACTGGTTTCTAGGAATTAATTGATTTAATACATTTAGAAAATGTCTATTTTTTATTACTGATAAGAAAATCAGATTTTATTAATTTTCATGAATTTCTTTTTTAATACGATAAAACCCATATGGCAGATAAAAGATTTGATTTCAACAACTTTAATAATGCATGATTTTTAATAATACTTGAAAAAGTCCGAAATTCACGCATTATGTATTGACATGGTAATACCCAATTTCATGCATAATGAATATTCATAATTATTCATAATGGATAATTAGCATTTCATTAAACCAAATTCAAATACGATTGTTGCAATTATTAATGAAAAGCTCTGAATCTTATTTATCCATTTTTGGTAATGAAGTGTAATCGTGTAATACATTCAATGTAACGTTATTATGTTAATACATGTAGTTAAGTATACATTTCAATAATGCGCTGAAAATTATTATCATGTGGCCTATTTATCCTCGTATATCTACTCTCATTACGTTTATTACATTTGGATCGACTCGATGAGAATAACGAATTTTACAAAATTTTACAAACTCACAGTTGATACGAAAATTGTAAGGTCTCGAGTAATTGAAGGAAAAATGAGATAGATTTTATTACCATTACAATCCAGCAATCATGATCAATCATTTGTTTAAGTATATACGGGATTCCCTTTTACGTTGACTAATTTGCTGTTCGAGGCGACACTAATGACTTCTTAGGCATTGACTTTTTATAAAAAAAGTGAAAATTTAAATGTGAAGTTTTTTTTTATTCGAGATTACAAATTTATGTGCTTACAGTAAATAAACAATGTTACAAATTAATGGAAATCCGTGAAATCACATTCATAAATTATAGACGTTTTTTTTATAAAAATAACGTTTTAATTTCCTAAATGAATCGGTCAGTACGTTAATTTTAATTAATAACTTGATAACTCGCATTTAAAAGGTATTTAATTGAACAGATATTCGACCAATCCGCGCGCATTCGAGCTGCCAATTTCCTAAAAATCACGTACCACTATGTTTGCCTCGTTTGATGTTCCGTGCAATATTGTAGGTCGCGCATGTGGTTTCCGACAAAATCGAACAGAATCCAATTTATTACTCAAACATTTGCAGAATTGTTTTCGTTAAACCCCAAAGTAAATAATCACGGAATTTAACTAATTCTCGGAGTTATTATAATATTAATTGTTTAATTCGAAACAACTTTCGTTGATGATAAATAAATAATAAAACACAAGAGCAGTAATTATAATTAGCATCATATATATCCGGCAATAATGTACCTGTCAATTATGGCGACACCTACTTGTATAACAATATAGTTTAGTTATATAATAATTTAATAAAATGCATTTTTTAGATTTTCTGTCTGTCTGAATTAGTCTGAATTTCACTCGTTTTTTTGAGTGCGCTTATCGGTGAGGGGAGGAGGATTAGTCTATAGAATCTGTAATATATTACGTTTATTAAAATTAAATAATGCTTTATATGTTTTCGATTAATACGTGCTGTTCAAGAAACTTAATAAACACGAATGTAAACAAAACGATGAAAACAAACTAAAAACACATTAAAATCGATCGAAATAAACAAACAATGAACGAAAAACAAAACTGAACGTAATATACGATAATAGGCGAATTTCTCTGAGACTGATGAAAGTCAACGAATGATGGACAATATGTAAATTAAAAAAATGTAGATAATAAAAAATAAATAACAAAAGAAATAGAATTGTATCTTTCTGTCTTAAGGTGGTTCTAAAGTAGAGCAGTTACCGACGTAACCTCAAAACAGGAAAAGTATAAATAAAAAAGGATTGAAACATTTTTTCAAAATTCGGGCTTT
>JAPYZR010000689.1:28601-38995 GCA_030522945.1 Trichopria nigra | reverse complement strand
GAGCTTGAAAAGGCGAAGAATTTGCACCCTCACACGTTTCGTTTCGATAAAAATTGAGTCCGTGGGGAGACGTTAAATCTCAGAAAATTAGTGAAAAACGCGCTATATCAATGTCAAATCCGTTTTTCGTCAATTTTTTAAGATTTAACGTCTCCCCATGGACTCAATTTTTATTGAAACGAAACGTGTGAGGGTGAAAATTCTTCGTCTTTTCAAGCTCTACAACTTTGTTTATATGATATTTCGCTAGCTATTTACCGGGATCAGTTAGACTCGAAAAACCGCAAAAAAGGCCATTTTTTCCCTTTATGAGGCCATAACTAGCGAAATATTCATCTCATATAATATGTTCTTAAAGAAAAATTGTTGAGCTTGAAAAAATCTTTAAAATACGCCCTCACTCGTTAATATAGGTTGAAAATGAGCCGAGTTATTGCAAAAAAAGGAATTTTTTTTTTTCTAAACTTCAATTGCTCGCCATTCAAATTTTGTGCGTCGGATCGAATTTTGGTAAACAAGTTTTTGATTTCAAATTTCACGAAGACTCGCCTCCTGAATTTATATTCTCCAGTTCTGGGACACCCTGTACATTGCATAAATTTGTGAAAACACATCTGACATTTCAATTAATGAAGGAACTATTTCACTCTACTATAGGAGAAATACTATAAAATTAACCAGTCCTCTATCATGAACAATATAAGCATTGATAAATGAAAATAAATACATACTAAGAAATGTAATTATTTCTTTTAAAGAATACCATAGTAATGAAAGGTTTTTTTTTATTTATTCTATTTATAAGGCTCAGTAACTGTTACCATAATTTCGTAACCTTCAAAGCATTAATTTTTTTTTTACTTGGATTAAGCTCAATTTTATTAGTCGAGGTTTTCGGTGTCGCCGATTGCGAGCCTGCACTCAGATTTGTGGAATTCAAAATGTCTAATTTAATACAACTGTTCATTTTATAATTCACTGAAAACTGACGAAAATCGAACATCAGAATAATGAAGCAATTATTTGCATTTTTGCCTGCCTCATTGGATTTCGAATATCATCAGTGCTTAAATTCGTTATCAGAGGATCCGAAAACCTTCGACCATACCATGTCGTGTCGATCGAATGACTTTTTTCATTTTTTTCGCCATTTTGAATCCGCCATTTTGAATTTTCAAAATCTAACGGCAAATATTCCAGTGTAGAAAATGTTATGTATGTGGGTACAGTTCTTCTTTAATACATGAATTTATCGTACAAAAAACATGCCTTTTTTGCATTCAACTTTATATGTAAACAATCTAACAATTATTTTTTATTAATTACCTATTATGCTATATACTTATTACTGTAATAATTGTAGCAACACATAAGAAACCGCATGAAAATCTATCATTTGACGTCTAAAATGCGTCGAAAATATAAACGAAAGAGGAGAAACAAAAACATCCAATCATATGCATTTGGATGGGAGTTGGGAGAAATAATTACTTTTTGCAATAGAAAAAATAAATAAAAATGTCCAATACATTTTTCTTATAGCATATATTTGATTAAACCAACTTAATTTCACTGCCCAGTAGGTGTGTACGTATAGTATAATATGGATCACCATTATTCTTAGCATTTCGTAGTATTTCATAATTAATAGCTCATTATACATCAAGGACAAAAAGTTGGCTATATAGCAGATGGATTAGAAAGCTTGCCGCAGGCAGGAACGAAGCGAGATATTCAGAAGCATTCATTGGCGAATGTCTTCCCGTCAGAGATGCCCCCTCGCTATTGTCGCTGGATTTTCGAAATCGACGTAAAAATGCGGTAAATTTCTACAATCTACGTGCACTAGTGCCTGACCTCTAGTGACGCGTATATATTGTGCATAACTATATTAGACGCCATCTGCCAGTCTCCTAGAAAGTAACATGATTCGCCGTGACCCAAATTAGATGAAACAAGCAATTTCTACAAAGGTCAATAACACGCAACACAATAGCGAATAAAAATCCGTTATTACTTTCCAAAGAATTCTCGTTACGTAAAACGAAAATAAGAAAGGTATTTTTTTTAATACCTACATTCTAATCTTATGCTGCGCATGATTGCCTATCAATTCTGCTGGGGAACTTAGGTCAACCGTTGCATTTTTTGGCAAACCGGCAATAAATAAGGTATAATCAGATATACAAATGAAAATCTAACCCATGGAATTTCCAGAATCGTAAATATTCGTTGACCGATGAAGCAGACAGAACCAAGTGGCATCAGAATTTACTACGTACATTCAGTCGTACATAGCCGCAGCGCGTAGGAAGTAGGAAGAAGAATCTTAGGCGAAAGCCAAGAATTCCAGTTCGTTCTCCCGAGTTGCACGCGTGCCGAAGTGCCAACGAGTGTCCAAGAAGTCCCCTGAAGTGCGATATATTTGTTGGTTAGTACGCCATAAAGAATCGACATCGTTTCCTATACGTAGAGACGCGGACCGAGGAGCTCAAGAGCACAACTCGGACTTCGAGAAATGCCGCCTTATACCAATGAGTAGGACAGTGTGTCGCTATTGCGCGCGTTGAGCCTCTTCTTCCGCGTGACCCGACTACTGGCCCACTTTGGTTATAGTTGGTTCTCATCTTGTCCAGTCGACGCCGGCTTGGAAGAACGACGGAATCTCGTCTCGCCTCTCTTCTTCATTTCGCGGGCTGTTTGGTCTCCTCCCTCCAAACCCCGCCCCACCATTGTCTTGGTGGATCACGAGACGTCATCAGGAAGCATCTTCACGATCCTCGTAACGACCGATTGCTCTTCATACTTACACGACCTTCGATCTTTGCCTTGCTTGTTGCATTTTTCTTTCTCGCGTTCTCACGCCTCGAACTCCGCACGAGAAAGACTTTCTCGATTTCTCTTCGATTTTCATTTTCCTGATAGTTTTTCGTCCGACACACTCTATGTGTCACTGTTTACACCAGTTTCTTCTTGTCTTCCGAGATGTATCGGTTTTCAATGCACGTGGACCAAAGATCACGCCGGAAGAAAGTGATCTCTATAATCTGGCGCGACACAAAAGCATACCGTTTTGCGATCGATTGACTTTCATCTATAATATGGGTATTAAGTTCAAGCCTCATTTTTTTCCATCCCATGCAAGTATAGTATCAAAAGACCAATAAATATATGTGTATCGAAATGTAGAAATAATATTTACTTTCACTGTTCGGACATCCACAGTTAATGCGTGTTAAGTACCTCCGCTTTTTCCAAGTTTCTTCTTCTACTTTTTTACCGTTCTTTATTTTCGCTGTAAGAGGAGGAATGGAGCTGTATAAGTGTAGGTGTTTATCTGGTGTTTATCTCTCCGGTGCGCCTCTCCTCGTGCATTTCTTATGATTTTTGAAGCACAGGAGCATAACTTTCTCGATGATTTTCCGTCTCCCGGGTTTTTTCCATCTCTGATGCCCCATCCTATATCTCATTCCAACACGAATGGCTGCATTAATTTCTCCTACTATACGCTTGATTCGTTTTCTAATTCATTAACACGATTTTTTCAATTCGAAATGATCCTATACGCTTTTACTCGCGCTACATAAGCAATGAAAGTTTTTCGGTCTCATTAAGAATTATTTGCGTATTCATTTTTTTTTTTTTTTTTTTATAGAATTTCAGCGCAATTGTGTAACAATGTACTCCTAGTTTAATTATGACGAATTATTTTTTTTACTTATGCTTACGGAGATACACTTGCAAGAGGATGTCCCCCTTATCTCGATGCATTTGAAAAAACCATAAAGTAAAATGTAGTTCTCGTTTCATTAAATTAGCAATCGGATTAAATTTAGGCACTAGACCTTGCTCCATGATGTAGTACGAAAAATACAATATTGTTAACCTGTTATTAGGCACCATGTACATAAACGTACCAGGTGAGGCAAAAGTATATGGAATCCCATGAATAAGTATCGCAAAAATTTTTTTCCAAAAAACACCCCCTCTCTAACCAACAATTAAGCCAACAATTACTTCGACCCATTACTGGTCCTGAACTTCTCTTTCTTCTTTAATTTCCTATACGTTTTAGAAAAGATACATCGTGAACCGGAAAAATATACAAACAAATGGTTGATGATGTATTGACTCGTAATGACAAGAAAAACACAAATTTTTATCGTGTTGGACCATTTCTACCCTTGGCTTGGGTCAAGACTGGACATGAAAAAGGAAAACACCATCATCAGCCTATTACATACAGATCATTGACCTTCCCTTTCGGAAATGTACACCAAAAAATATTGTTCGGGGTCCGAAATGACACCCAAGTCGGTGTAAACACTAAAAAAACTGGGGTTTACACCCAATTGGGTGTCATTTCGGACACCGATCATATTTTGTACTGTGGTGGTTATTACCTAAAAAATTGGATGGACAATATTAATATCAATAATAATAATTGATCATTGTAAGGATTTGAAAGGGCATTTAATTGCTATAGATTACGATGTAAACTTCAAGTACATAGCGACTGTATTTCAGCTTGTAATGAGTATTAATGAATGAACGGTAAAACATTAATTCTTTGCAGTGTTCTTCATTATCATGGGCAAAGAAATCTGCGATGATAAATTATTGTTACTGTATATATTAATGTTGCCAGTCCCATTTTTCAGGTAATAACGTCAATGATCTGTAATAGGCCAGGACCGGCCATTTATATAATTAGGGTGTTTTCATTTTTATTGTCCCAACCACAGGGTACGAATTTGACTAAGCTGGGAAATACATAATAGTCAACAAAATTCGTCTCTTTAAAGCTACAACATACTATATCTACCAAAGGATTCAAGTAAAGGGTTTAAGAAAGCAGTATTAAATCTCCGGGAAAAATGAGGACGTCCATGATTCGTGCAATTTTTTTCCAAAGATAATTGAACATATATTGTATGTCCAGATATGTACAAATAATGGACGTACCACTCGCGTTAAATTTTCGTCCATTATAGAAAAACTATTTATGTTTGCCTCCACTGTACATCCACTGCACAACCGTTGTACGTCCATTACGATGGACCTCCTCACCAGTGACAACAACAGTGACGTAAATAGGACGTACTTCTGCTATATGGGTTATTGAACTTGGTAATTGTATTAATGAGTAAATAAAAAATTACTAGATACATGTAGACGCACGTATAGACATTACCCACAAGACATCACGAACATAAATAGTTTAATCGCTTAAATCATGTGGTTCCTTGTGTAAAATTCATTGTATTTTCACACAAATTTTCATGATAAAAAAAATTCATCAAAATCCTCTTGATTGTTAATTGTTCTCTTTCGCTCGTCTCGTCAAATTCCCTTGAAGCGCATCGTCGTATATAGATATGCTGCGAGAAGATGATACGGTATTTGAGTGCTCGGGAAGCGGTTTCTCCACTTATTGAGCATCGCGAAATTCCTTTCCGACGTTGTAACAAAAGCATTTTTGTTATGTGGTTGTACATTCCGTACATCAGGCTGTTCCAATTTGTTCGCAAACCACATTTGCCAGAGCATTTATTGTAACGGCTACGCGTAATCTGCGGAAGATCACCTGTAGAGTCTTGAGATGTTTTTTGTCAATGATTACAATAACATTCAAGTAAGAGAACTTCTTGAGTTTCTGAGCTCGTGATCGAGAACAAATATCGAGAAGCCGTTAAATATTTCTTAGTATTGAGAGAAATTCTAAAGGACGTCAATTAGTACTTTGACGAATAATTGACAATAGGTACTTGCTTACTTTTGAAGTGTACAATTCATCAAACTGAGCTACGTAACGTGTAAATTGAAGACGTGACAGAGTAAGAAAGTCTTATGTTTATACCCTGATAAAAATAGAACGCTTGAGTCTGAATATATTGTCATTTGCTAATAACGCTTCAATGATTCCCTTCAATGCTTCTTGAAATCTTTAAATCAATAAATCCAGTATGTAACATATAAGCGTGCTTTCGCGATATTTGGGAGCTAGATAGATATACCCCCATATTTAATCTTCAAATTTATGCGAATAATTGTAGTTGTTTTATCGTTATAACGTGAAGTAAAAAATTCACGATTTGGCTTTCTGGTACAAAACATCAATGTTTATCGTCCCAATAAGTTAATAGTCATCACAAAAGTGTGAAGTTTATATGTGATACCCTCGACAATTGCGTATGTATGGAGTTCCTTGTTTGTATAGACATGTGCGATCTAAACATGATCATTAATACGTTTTTCCCATGAGCCTTCCCATTTTCTCACAGCACCTGCGTTTTTTTTATTCACTTTTACTCACATTCCCATCGTCCAGTTCCATACCTCCATTTCTTGGTGTTTTTCCCATCATTTCACTTTTTCTTTCCTTTTCCTTGTTCTTTCATTAAATGCTCTTTTCCTTGCTTTCTCTTTCTCCGTGCAAGTTAAATATCATTTTCCGCAACAACTTTGCACTATAAAAAAGTGTTAAAAACTTTACGACTGCGACTGGAATGTAGTAGAAATTAAAAATAATTAACAGTCCTTTTACTAAAAGAAAAGTTAAAATATAACGTTTCGATCCAAAGTGCGGATCCTCTTCAGAAATAAATATAAATAATAAAAAAAGTCGAAAACACATGAATTTATAGGAAATGTAAAGACCCTTCTAAGTCAGGAAAAGCAAAGCCCCTTCCATGACAAAGTGAAACATGGAGTCATGGAGGGGGATTTTGAATTTTGGATTTTCTATAAACAACGTTTCAGTTTGCCATGAAAGGTCTTTACATTTCCTAACATGGAAGGGGTTTTGAATTTCCTTTAAACTGATTATAACACATAACGTTTCACTTTGTCGTGGAAGGGGCTTTACTTTTCTTGACTTAGAAGGGTCTTTACATTTCCTATAAATTCATGGGTTTTCGACTTTTTTCATTATTTATATTTATTTCTGAAGAGGATCCGCACTTTGGATCGAAACGTTATATTTTAATTTTTTTTTTTAGTAAAAGAACTGTTAATTATTTTTAATTTCTACTAAAACTTTACACTACACAAAAATAATATATAATAATATATTTATAAAAATTAGTTGCATGAAAATAATTTCTTATATAGGAAAAATGTACATTTCACGACACTTGAAGCTTTTTTATTCACTTCCATTAGGATTGTTGTTTGAGGTCGTATTTGCTTTTCATCAGGTGTTAAAAATATATATGTAGTATGATCCTGCAATGGTGATGTGTGTAAAATTAAATGAATAAACATTTTTTATATCTTTGCAGGTTTTTGAGCCTGACATTCCATGAAATAGGGGAGTGGAATCCTCACACCTATAGCTACATTCAATTTGCTATGTCAACAGAAGGTGTAGGCCGAATTCATTTCGTTTTTCCTCGCACGTAAACTGCCAGATATAACTACTTCCATTACAGACCATCAAATAAAATTAATTACTTCTTAATTTCCATTCTCCGTCTGGTCTTTTTGTTATTCACATACATATTATGTAGGTGATAAAATAGATTAATATGAGTCAGTCATTAAAATGTCGATGTCTGGATTACCGTTTGGTGCATCAAAACAAAACGAATTTATCAGTGGTATTCGCGTGATTGGTAGTCAAATTAAAAAATCAACCTACGTATTTTCACAACACTTTACTAACAACATCAGCAACTAAATTCTTAGGGCCATATGACATTAGCATCACGAAAGGGTCATCTAGTTTTTTTTTTTTGAATTCTTGAAATTGTCGTAAACGGAATCTGAAACTGAATCTGAAAAACGCATTAGGGCGTCATAAATCGTAACAACTTAAGTATATTTGTCCGTCCTTAATCGCATAAAAACCTCTTACGATAAACAGTATATTACGCAACTAGTGAGGCAAAATGATCTCGGACAAGTGAGGAGTTTGTCCAACGCACGAATCGAGTGTTGACAATCTCGCTTGTCCGAGATGACTTTACCTACTTACATGTTCCGTAGGATATTTTCTTAAATCACTTGCGCGAAGAACGATTTCGAGCACTTTTGTTTTTAGGCCGAGTGGGAGAAATCGATTTTCCCGCGAAGGCTTTGAAGAGAAATATTTACATTCAGTAGATTCAGAGTTAAAAGTATCAGTATGATATTTGTTTATTAGTACGTTGTTCGAAATTCGATTGAACAATCAGTGACATTTTCCAATCAAACAAATGTAGTAAAACACAAAATTTATATAAAAATAAAATTTAGTTGAACTCTAAGAGGCACATCATTGCAAAGAATATAAATTACACATATATTTCTACTAAACGTGCGCATTGTGTGCAAAACAAATGTTGACATTTGTCTAACCTAAAAAAAAAAAAATTCAGAAATGTACATGATGATCTAAGGGGGAAAAAGTTGATCGACCAATCAGAACAGTGATCAAATGGAAATTCAAATGCATATTTATTTATTTTTATCTATCGTCCAATTCTTCTTTCGGCATTCCTGGACTCGCCAATCTTGGAAAATATACCGACTAATCCACTTTGCTTATAGTTTTGTGCAACTCAATATTGGTCAAATATACCAGACTTATTGAAACGGCGGTATTCTGCCTTTGTAGAATTCTACACTGCGTACTCTTCCCACTGAATTTAGACGCAGTGTATACAGTTTAGAAATAATCTTTAGGCACTTTGAGCTAATTTAAAAAAGAACACCGCCCTTGCAACACGTCCCTTTCACTTTGGGACGAGTTTCTTGTGTGTTCTATATGATGAAATTTTGAGAAAAATTAACAGTTTTAGAGTTAGATTAAAAGTAAAGTGGATTTCGAATTTGTTTTTATTTAAACCACTACTGGTTGTACTAAAGTACTCATATTTTACATACACATTGACCTGGATCAAATGAAAGACCTGAAATATTTGTCCTATGTTTCTATATATATCTATTTTAAACTTTCACACGTATAATGCACTTTACACGTTTACAAACATATATTTCCGATATTGGTTAGGTTTCAAATAAAAAAAATATTTTAATGTAAGGTTAAAATATAATTTTTTATTTAACTCCATCTTTGTCTTGAATTTATAATTAACATCTGGCATGCTGAATTAAAATCATCTAATCGAATGTAATGCCTCCACTCGTCGCCTATCATAGTAAATTGAAATTTTAAATAGTATATTTCCTAACAAATATATGTGTAGAGTGAACTTGTGTGCCTCTGTGTGGCATCGAACTTTTGTTATGTTTGGATGCAAAGATGTGCTTACATAGTACTTGTCACTTTAATACATAATATAAAATAAACATTTATTTCCACATATTATGTACTATACATGCGACCTTTATACACATTCCATGCATCACCGTCCAGCGTATTGTAAAAGTTCGCTTTAATCACTTTCAGTGATGATCTGCAATTCTTTATGCACATAATCACAAAAATGCTTATTTTCAGTTATTTATATGTCAATTATAATAAACGTAGGCAAACTAAATTAAACACAATTTATTGAATCTTATAAAAAAGCAAAAATTTATATTAGCCATCGAACTTTTTATTTGTTTTACGAAATGATTCTCGTGATTGTGAATTACGATACATGTACACGGAAAAAAAAACGTATTTTTGGGCTAATCATACTATATTATTGACACAACCATTATCATGGTTGACGTATACATTTATGTGGATGATACAGCCGTATAGAGTGGTTGCTATAATAATGCTTTTCCCCTACATGTATTGTAATTATTGAACCATGCACACGTAGTGATATTTATCCGACGATCACAAATATTGATAGAAGTTGAAGCAACCTGTAAAAAGAAAGCATTCTCCATGATAGAAAGCGGCTGTGGTTGAGTCACACCTGATTGTGATTGTTTGCAATTCCGATCCATAAAAACCCGAAGAATAAAAATAGGGATTATTCTTCTATAAATCTACATTCTTATTTATAATTCACTATTATTATTATTATCATTGTTGTCGTTATCATTGCTGCTATACAGGCTGCGAATATTGCAGACTATGGATATTTATTTATTTATAATTTTTACCTGGTGAACAAACGGAATAAAAGTTACGGTTTACAAAACATCCAGTGACGCTCAAAATATCTTACGTCAATCTCACCTGAGTCAAAGGAATCAGGGTGCATGATCATTTCTTATATATATAGGATAGGCAGCCTTGAGAGGTTTCGGGGCTATTTACCTCTGGTTTATATCTGCATTTATTCTTAATGAATAAACAATATTGTTTCATACATAAATAATAAGTTTTATATATGAACAATGTTCGATGCCCGGGAAAAAATGGATTAGATATAATTATATCTGAATCATGTATGATTATATCTGGATCATATATGATTATATCTGGATCATATATGTTCCAGATA
>JAPYZR010000689.1:0-28518 GCA_030522945.1 Trichopria nigra | reverse complement strand
TGATCATATCTGGAACATATATGATCCAGATATAACCATATATGATCCAGATATAGCCATATATAATTCAGATATAATTATATCTGAATCCATTTTTTCACGGGTGCCTTTTAGAACGTTCACTATATACGTCCAAGCGTAATTATATATAAAGATCGAGCCCGGGAAAAAATGGATTCAGATATAATTATATCTGAATCATATATGGTTTTATATGGATCATAGATGTTCCAGATATGGACATATATAATTGTATGGACATATATAATTGAGATATAACGATATATAACCATATATTCACATATATACTTATATCAGGTCAAAATCCATATATAATTATATATCGTTATATTTGGAACATATATGATCCAGATATAATTATATCTAATCCGCATTTTTTCCCGGGAGTGAATCGCCATAAACCTATCCAATATGTTATAGACATTGCCATTTTTTAAAATAACATATTTTGAGTAAAGTATCAAACATTGACAAAATCACAAACATCAAAATTGAAATATTGTAAATAATTAACATTTAATAATTAATAATTAACATGGGTAGGTTAGGCAGATTAAATTGAATTTTATTGGACATATGTGTCGTCAAATAATATATATAATCAAACAATAATAAAAAAACAACAATTTGATAAAATTTGTTAATTAAATGAAAAATGGTTAGTTCTAGCGGCCAGGAATAGCCCCATTCATGATCCAGTGATACATAGACACGCAGTGTTTCTCGCTCACCTTGAACTTGGCTACAATTTAAAATATAGGTCAACGACAGCACGTCGCGTTTATATATGCGGCTGATGTATCTTTATGCCTGTATATTCATTAAATTCATCACATTTTTAGCCACACGTTTTGATCAACTGGAATTTACCAATTCATCGATAAAAAATATTCTAATGTATAATCGTATTTATATGTATATCATCGATCGTAAATCATCATTGATGTCTATAGAAATATTAATACATGATTTTTGCCAAAGTCTCATATTGAGCATAACTTATTATGTCGATGAAAAACAATGCTAAGATTTAAACTTTTTTTTAATTTAATAATAAACTATAAAATTAAATAAATTAATGAATGTCATTTTTGATAGTAGACGTCAATATGATGGCCTAATAGAGCAAGCGAATGAGTTTCTTTTCAAAATATTTGGAAAACATGGCGTGAAAAGTCATTAAGAATGATAATAATAGAATGGTTGAATGTTTATTTTGATGCTTTTGTCCGGCCTCGAGGAAACAGTGCACCTGCTTATCGTCGGTGCCTCGAGCACGTGGATACAAGCTGATGAGATGAATGCGTATCAAACAGCATTACGTCCATATTTATGGTGTGTCAAAAAATCATTTATATCTTATTGAACCTCATAAATTTCCTTCTAACTTTTATTGCTGTGTTTGGAGAAAAGTCACGAGAGTTCGGTAGAAAGTATTGTATTAAACGAATGATACAAAGTTGACATAGAATTGCAATAACGTATAGTTTAAGATTTCGAGTAAGAAGCATTCATCACCGGTGTGCAGATATTAAAAAGTGTAATTGCGATCCACTTTTTATCAAACTATAACAAAACAAAATAAATGTGATTCATAATGTGTGGCATTAAGACATCAAATTTGACCCAGATGACTGAGAAGAACATGGAAGTGGATATGTCACAAATTTCACTTTGGTAGCAAGTTGCAATTACTAAAGACCAAGTGGCTACTTACGGCGTTACATTGAAACTAGTTAATAATAAACCGTGTGGCTGCTGATGCGTAGATTCAATGTTTGTTCTGCACAGCCGACGAAAAGAATTGGGACATGATTTTCGGAAAAGAGGAAATTCCTCGTTTTGGAATGTCTCCCACTTGTGGTTGGCGGCGGCGGCATCGAAGCACCGGCTTCGTTCTCACTTCTCGCCTTTTTCCTCAGGTCAGAAATGCCCGAGTCCACTCGATTCGGTCCAGGCTACTCTCTACTTCCTCCACCGTGACCACCTAGCTGCCACCACCATACCGGACACCAGCACCAATCGAGGCGCCGCTTATGACTATGCCATGCAATTCCAGCACATGCCGTGCCTTGGCACGAGTACTCGAACAGACAGGTACCATCCACTTAACCAGCCGGATGGACGAATAGTAGATAGTGATCGGGTCGGCCTAAACGAATCAGTCGGTGTTTCTACTACTGAAAAAGACTTGCCCATCGTCGTCGTCGTGCTTGTCGACGACGGTGTCAATCATTTAGCGCGATTTTCAATCCAAACTATCGACTACAACTGTCTGTGATTTAAACCCACAAACAAACTGCCCGAAGTTTCGCTACCTGCGGTTTATCGGTCGATCGTTCTTTTGCTTTTGACACGGTACCATTTTTAGGAGACGGGAATTGAGGAATTGTGTGAAGAGTGTTATCCAAAGGAAGTGATACGGATTTCTAGATTCTTAAGGGTGGCTGAGGGAGTTATGTCCGGACAATTCTATAGCTGCGGATTTTAAGTTCTAGTCTCCCAACGACGAAATAAAGGTAAGACATTCTTTTTTTTTTTTGAATGTGTCACTTTATATTTTGGTGTCTTCGTGCCATGACACGCGTCAAAATAAAATCGTTCATTATTGTTAAGAAATTTCAAAATTTTGGACTGTTTACATTGACTTATATTATATCTATAAAACAATACCTTCTTCCAAATAGTCGTTATTCCGAACAAGAAATGTTGACACTTGACGTCAAAACGATGTACATACAAACTGACAATTAAATCTTACTTCCAAGATGATGTTAAGTTATATATTTAATGGTGTTCAATCAATCACACCATCAAATTAATCAGTTATGATGGATTCATTAGACGTGACTAGGATGTAGTTTGTGATGAAGTAATGACTTAAACATTATCGGTCCTGTCTCACTGACATTCGGTCATTACTGACGTTTCATTCAAAATTACTGATCAATTACATGAAACAGTAATTTGTAATGTAAATTGCTAACTCAATATATTTTCAATGTGTAACTCGCAATAAGTTAAGAAGTCACGTGATATAAAATCAGTAATCATTTTCAATGGTAACACGTGGTCTTCGAGTATCCATTTGCTTGACAAGCGACTGTGGATGCAGTTACTAAATGAATTAAAGCCGCATAAAAAGAAAATTAATATAAATTTATTGGCATAATGCAGATTGTAATGGTGAGATGAACACAACCATTCTTCTAGTTGACATGATCTTTTCTGTGGTTTAGAATCGTATAATGGTCGTTCCAAGAAAACTTTTTCCGTATAAAATACCTAATACTTCCTTATTTGGTAAATTATGCAAAAGTTATCTTATACACGGCCATTCATTTAAAATAGTCCAGAAAGCTAGCTGATAGAAAATGATGGTTTGACAATTCTAACTTTGCAATTTTTTAATGGTTGCGAATGATTCCTAACCCGATAAAATTATCAGGGAATTTTATACAATGGTACCAAAGACTTGTGGATGATTTTCGATGATACTATTACGTTAGAGGTTCAGCATTTACTATTCGTCAACTACTGACGTCTACAAAGTTGTCCAAACTGGGTTGAAATTTCATTTTTCAATGCACGGAATGGAATCAAACGAAATGGAAAGAAACGTCACCAATTGTATTAGTGACCAGGTAGTTGGATTATCACGAGTTAATCGCTCGTGACTCATGCGTGAAGTTAGAAATCTGTCACGAATTTCTTTCACTTCGCGACGACCTACAAAATGACCCAGAAAATTACCGCGATGGCAATCGTAAAAAAATGAGCCAAGTACGTAAAGTGTATTGGCCATCGATCACGCAACGAGCCGTCGATCCAAGCTCAAATTTAAACCGGAACCAAGAATCGCGATCAGCAATAAGATAGGCTTGATGATACCGCGAGCAGAGAGACAAGCTGACCGTGAAGGTTGGAGAAAGCTACGTGCCGACATTGGCCCAGAGCAAACAAAGCATTACTTAGTGTCACGAGAGTGTACGTACAGTCGCACGCGCACCTGCACTTCACCAAGGGGACATTTCCTTCACACTTTGACTTCCTGATGAACGGTCAATTTATTTCACACTCAACTCGACACCTTCACCTTACTGATTCTGCACTTCCGCACCGGTAGTTAATCATTCTAATTTAGGTCAGGTCGAAGTATTGGGTATGGTGAGGGTAAACATTGTATCTATGGTCTCTTTTAGATAAATGTCCATGGTTTAAACATCAAGGAACTCGCAATTTAATCATTTTCTTTCGTATAATAATGTGTCAAACGATTGATAATGACACGTAGGGACAAAATCTTAGAATTTTTTATCTTTTTTTCGATTTACTGACATGAAAGTTAGTAACAAGTTAGTACAACTTACTGACTGTAAAGGTCCATATCTACTGGTATTGTTCAATATTTTTTCATTACCCACACTACAGTGTGAAGTCGATACTGTAGAGTAAAGTTTCATCCAAAAAATTGGAATGGATAAATGACGTGATGTCAATTCTTGACATCACGTCATGTCATCTTTTTGATTTCTGATCCAAGACAATAGAAGACCACCTGGTAGATGTTTTCTATTGCAGTTTATCTGGATGTCCTTGGTAAAATTGGTGTCACCTAAAGGCATAGAAAATATAAATGTCATGTTGAGATTCGTTCGACATCCGTAGGATATCTCTGCGGGACACTAAGACCTTTCGGGATCTTTTGTTCTAGTGAATATCAGAATATCAATGAGCTGTACGTAAAGTATATATTGACACTTTTTACAGTTCGCCCACAATATTCGGGATTTCCTCCAACCCTTTTATGTTTATAGATCCTTTAAAGATACCGTAGGATAATACTGATAAAACAAATACGTGCCTTTGATTAAAGATAATAACATGACTAAAAATGATAAATGAGAAAAATGATAAAGTGAAACTTGCGCAATATTAAAAACTTTAAAAAATAAATTGGAAATTAAAACCACTATATCGTTAATGTTTTAGAGTGTTCTTTTTCTGTAATTCTAAAAAGATCTAATAGATGGTCAACGGCGTTAAAAAATAATGACCCGGACAGGAAGCCTTAAACTTTGCGATATTTGAAAAGAAGGACTTGAAATTTATGTATGTAATTATAATAAAAAAATAACATATGCCTTCAAAATCAAGAGAAATAAAATTGTGATGTCAATTTGAAGAATTTTTGATTTTATATGACAAATATAAACGTATACGTAACGAATATTATTTTGTTCACTATTGGTAGGTGATTTCGAAAAGAAATAATTCTACACCAAAATAATCTTTTGACAACCACTCTTTCGATCGTATACCTCATATTATATATTTGTTTCTAAAATGATAAAGTTGTGTAAATAATTTTATCAGATTCGTATCAGATTCTTAGCAGATTTCTGTCAGATTGTTATCGGATTCTTATCATATTCATATCACATTCGAATATTTTAAACACGTCAGTGAAAATTAATAAGTCAACCAATTTTTTATTTTTGAGGGAAATTAAGGGAATGATGGACTTCATGAAGTCCAGCAATTCAAGAAAATAAGATTTATTCGATTCCCTACTGAATAAAATGAAAATTCATTTCCGAAGGAGCTTAATATACCCTATATGTCATAAAAATCGATACCCTCAATTTTTGCACAAACAAAAATTTGTTCTTTTACATGATTTCTTTTATATTTTATAGAGTTCTATAATATAAAAGACAAGAATTCATTTATGGAAAATATTAAATGACAACATTAAATTGTTAATTGCTTGTTGGTCTCGAATATTTTGATAAAAAATGAACTTTGGCCAGCACATTACTTTATACTTTATTCTCTATGAATTTTAGAAAATGGAATATAAACATAGGCATTCGGCCGAGAATACTTGACATGCAGCAGAAATATAGTATTCATACTCGCAATTTCCGTATTTTTACAAGAAGGTAAACATTCGCATCTTTTATTGGCAATGACATGATTCCATGTTTACAAGGACTTAAAAGCAAATAAGTAGTGTAAAATAGCAAATAATCGCATTCATTGTTGTTTTCTATAAGTCATCAAATGTGTAGGTAAACTTTGAATAACTGTTAAAGTTAATGTAAGTAATATGAAGTATAGGAATGTTCAGTAAATTAAAACTTCTTAAAACTGAAACAAAACGAACACAAGTTTTATTAATTAAGTACTACTCACACTTAAACTGATTAAATGTAAATTATACATATACGAATTCCAACCAATGAAATTGTTAACATTGTATAACTGATACGCAAATAAAAATTTTAATATTGTTAATAATAATCGTAATCATTGTTAATAATAATTAATTAATAATTTCATCGTTAATTAAAGCTTAAAACATGAGTTACCTAACTGATTTTAACATGAATATTTTGACTGATTTCTGCAAAATTATACATTTATTTTGCCAGTCCTGATGGATTCACTCTACCAAGCGTTGATCGAAATTCGATTCCATTAACCTATAAAATAATTCAGTAGTGAGTTCATCGTCGCTTTCGTTTTTTAGAATGAGTCCATTCGATTCTTTTCCAATGACACGTCACTCCTTGTTTTCTTAATGCATGCACAAGCACCATATGATTTCTATATGTTTTTCGCCTAACTCGTACATGATTTTGTAAATATTTTGCAATACTGTATTTCGGTGTCTTTTCATAAATTCGTTCTTTTGTTCTTGATATAGTGCCAGTTATATCAGAACATCGGAACTTCTTAAGGAGCTTAATAGTAGGAGCTCAATAGTAGTAAAGTTTGTACGTTCACAATAGGGTACCAGGACAAATGGCACTTCGTTCCTTATACATCATCAGGATCATATCATGAACAATACGTAGATATAATACTGATAATATCGATTTTACTCTTCGATCAGTAAAGAAAGTTTTTGATGTTTATAACTCATTTTCGATTTCCGGTAAATCAGAGGTGAATTGATGAGAGGTTCGATTCTTCCGTTAAATTCTAGTTGTCTGATGGCGATAAACTCGCACTGACCCCGAAGGAACGTCGTGGACAGCCAGCATATGTGCGAGTATATAACGTGTCATGGGCAAATGTGCGAGTGGAAGTAAGATGTATTATGCGAGTGTATGTGTGTGTGTGTGCGTCAAGCTCTGTTAACGGTTGACAAGAAGTCTACGACACCGCTCCGACCGTTTCAACGGGTCAGTTAATTCAAGTATTTAACGCTTTACAAATGCACATCACAAATGATCACTCCTGCTGCACGCAATGGCCATTTCTGCTAAATAATATATAGACACGACGACATTTCTTATATTCAAATTTCGTAATAAACATAATTAAGGATAAGAAAAACGATTTAAATATGGCCGAGCATCACAACTGTCTTATCTCGATACTCTTCAATTCATTGATAGCATGTCTGATTCTATAAATTTATTATTATTGTCAGATTTTCGAGAATATTTGGTCATGTTAATCTATTCAACTATCAAATAGCCGTTACAAATCGTTCCAGTGAAAGCTGTAGCCTGTAACTGAAATAGAAGCAAATTAACAAGTATGAATCACTTAACACATATTAAAAAACTCGAAACACAGTGTTGATAATCGTATAACACAAGATCTGAATTTATAACCCTTATATGAGTAAAAAATAAATGTAACGATGATTTGATACACTGAGTAACGATGACCTTATATAGAACCGGGACATCTATATATAGTTGGAGTATTTAATATTATTCAATATTGTATGCTTATGATCGATATGTGATATCTATAGAAATAAAAGAAAGCCCTTCGTAATCGAGCTTTACGCTCTTATAATTTCTCGAAGGAAATATGTATAATTAGCTTATTCTAAGTAAAGTAATTTTTTGCACCGTTGCATTATTGTATACACAATCGTAATTCAATACTGATATCGAATTTCCCATTTATTACATCAACTACTGAAATGAAACTTTTATTTTAAATCAGTAAATGTTGAAGGAAATCTAATTGTATGTGTGGAGAAATAGAATGTTTTATATTGTTTCATTTTGTAAGTTTTTAAAAAGATCCACTGACAACTTCTTTAAAATACATATTAAACGAAATCAACACAAAACTGCCAATTAATTAATCAAATATATACAGAATACAAATAAAATGTGTGAAACTCTTTAGAGAATATAGAATAAGTAATGTCAAGCAATATTCTCGGCAAACAGGAAGAATCGAATGAAGAACGTGTAATGAGGAATAACTTTATGGGAAAATAATTTTATTCCTTATTACATGTTCTCCAGGACTATCACTTTCAGCCATTTCAACGGGACGAGTCGTGCGCGTTGGATATATACGTGTCTGCCATAATAAGGAAATAATACCAAGAGATTGTACAATGCAACGTATATGATCGCCCACTGATTTAGAACCTGGAGACTTGTCTCATTCAGTCAATGATGGTCACGGCTATATAGTCAAACATTCTGTAGAGAAATTGAACACATTTGAAGATTATCAGTTTTTCTTCAGCTAGAAATTTCTGTTTGTTTTTGTTTGTTTGTAAGTCCCGCATAGATATTGTTTTAAATTTCACGAGCATAACTTTGGAAAACTGGAAAATTGGAAAAATTTACATTACTTAAAATATAGGTTCAGTCTGTACACATATTGTGTAGTCCAACTATTCGACTTGTTTGATGGATGAATATGGCAAATTGCTTTTAGTTGGCCCTTGCGGTCTATACATACACACTTGTATGAAGGGCCAATCACTAAATCAATAGCATAACAAATATTCAAGGATGTCCTCTGATCGCAATGTTTGCGAATAAACCTCAAGAGTCAATAACTATAAATAATGCGCTATAATTAATATTTAGAGGCTTTAGGATCTTTGATCTCTGTATAAGAAAATGCATAAAAATGGTATCTAATATCATTAAATAATCATGGATAAAATGACGATCATGGATCATGTCCTGAGAGGTAACCCAAATGTCGAATTTCTGCATTTTTAAATAATTCAATTGTATTTGACTCTAAATTTACCGAAAAAATTACAAACAAAAATTTCAATTAATGTTTCGACGTAACTCTTTATAAAATAATCTTAATTATTTATACTCACATAAAAAATGTGTGAATTTCAATCTGTTTCAATTCTTGAATAGCTCATTCTTGAACGTGTCCATAGCATTGAAGTCTCCGAAGCTAACTTCGTGCGATTGGTAATTATCAAGTTGAAGGAACAAATTTAATTACTATCTAAAAAGACTTTAAAGAAATGGTTTTCACTTCGACAAAATTTAGGGTGTGAATCAGTAGTATTTTATTGATTTTGATAATTCATGAATATAATGAAAAGTGTACAATTTATTTCAATTAAAAGGTAGTTGATTAAAAAGTATGGCTGACGGAACATTACACGGAAAAACATTCCCCTGATGTACAATGATAGAAAAAATGTAACATAATAGAAGATTATCATTTTTTATTGATATTGTTCCACGTTGCAATATCTGATATTCGCTTCGAAAATGATGTACATATATATGTCTTGTATAATGGGCGGCTCTATAAAATTAATGGATGGCCTAATTCTATAACTGAATAGATATAGATCCGCAAGAATAGCAATGGCGCCTACGGTTGGAAATTCTTTTTTTAGTACTGCTTCATAAATCAACGTGTATAAGTTTATTTAAGGAAAATATTGCTTTATGAGTGAAGGATTACTATTTTGTTATGTTTGGATGGGTATATGAAAAACTAGTATTATGTGGGTTACACAAACAACGTTCTTCAGATCGTATGTCATTTATAATGTACTAAACATTTAATTGGTTGTCAGTTAAGAATTAAATAAAGTTTATTCATGACCTGTACAACTATATATCAAAGGAAAATGTAGACACTATGAAAACGTCAATTTTATTGTCCAGATCGTTATATTTTCAGAAACTGCCATTGACATCGTAGATTGATACTAGTTTGATGATATACACTGACAATTAACATTTAAACTGACTAAAAGATCTCCTGCATTCAAGTCTTATACTCATCGAAAAAGTATACATCAAAGGGCCGATGACTTTCCACATTTTAAGTCACTCGTTACCAAAAGTCTCGATTCACCTTCTTGGTAAATAATATGTGATGATAATTCTAGGTCATGGTATGATGCAAAGTTTAAGGTAAACATCAGACTTTATTGCCGATTTTGCATCCTTTAAATGTTTGCGTGTACAGTCATGAACAAGTTCCTTGTAGAAATGACGTGTGCCCATACATTGGTCATTGATCGTCTGAATTCCGCAAAAAAGAAACCGGAAGGAAGACGCCAAAGTTACCTGTTCACCTGTTGCGTTAGAATCGCGACAAAAAAGATCGGTGACGATCTCGATCCTCGACAAGTTTCGCAAGGATGACGGCGCGAGGATGCCGGCGTGAGACCGCGAGCAATCGGGTCACCCAGTTCCAATAAACAAGAAGACCGATGAGAGCTTTCACCGCTTTACGAGCATGTATCTGTACGTGTGTTGCATTTTTACCTGCCAATTCGTCACGATTAGTCGACATCCAGGCGAAATCGCCGTCACGCTTATGCAAATGCCATGCGGCAAATTTGAAGGACCTCCTTGTGGTCAATTTCTAAAGCTAAGACTTTCACGTACTTATGCTTATTCGCATTTAGTACGTATCGTAATTACTGATTGATCGTATATTCATCGGCCAGATTTAGACCAATTTGCCAATATCGCGTAGACCGTATACCGATGCTTGGGCGATGATTGGGGCCACGCATGGGCCATTAGTCACGTCTAGCAAGGCATGCATGAGAAGTTACTTATTAATGAATGCAAATGCGGACATTATTGAATAATGTACATTTACGGATAATCACGACGTATTATATGCACATTTTCAAATTATCAGACCGTATTTGTTATAAAAATTCATCGGCATTTATGTATTCAGGCGGCTTGAATTTGCAAAGAACTATTCGCTCTTGAAATCAGTCCAATGGCGAATTTCTAAATGCGTGAAACATATATGATCGGTGAAAAATTACGGTGCGTTTGATTTTAATCATTCTCTACTACTTTGCACTTTTAGTATTCAATCTTTATTCTGCCATGTAATCCAATTATCTTACGAGCATTTCTGAAGTAATCCAGTCAATACCCAACCTGAAAAATGAAAAATATATGAAAACTTTTGCTGCGAACTGAACATTGAAATAATATATTTGTAGAAATGTTTGAGTACTTTTTATGTTAGGATACAGAGCTTTGTGTGATACTTAATGCTTGTAGATGACATTATGCTGTAATTGTATTTACAATGCGGCGTTTATCTATAAATAATGACACTTTTTATGAAGTAGTCATGCACACCTTATTAGTGCTTTTGTTCGTAATACCTATAACTTATGTATGTGAATATAAAGCCACTTATACATGGAACGTTATAACGCGTGTTGGATAAGCAGCTTCTGCGCGTAATTTTCTCAGAAAGAACAATATAGCCTTTAAGTATATACATCTTTACGCGTAAAGTGGAGTAAGAGTTAAGAGTACATCTTCACAGCTCGGGAAAAGTGATTGTTTTTTTTTTTAATATTTGTTTAAGATGCAGAAGTAAACTGTTTAAATATAACTTAAGGTAAGACGTCATTCCTGGTCGCCCTGTATTTACGTCACGTGACATTTACTAGTTTTGTACAACTTCGCAGTAACGGAGCAATATTCTCTCACATTTATGCCGCATAAAAAATCAAATGGTTTATCAAACATTCAGGTATTATCATGTATTTATCATGCCCTGCTATGATTTCAGTTAAATTTTTCTTACTCCAAAATAAGAAAAAATAGAGAAAAATACGTAAAATCAGTATAACATGCAAAATTTACATTATTTAAAACTACGTCAAGTTGATCAGAAATGAAAGGAAAATTTTACAATAAAAAAATATTTGTTTTTCGAATTGAAGGGGAATAATTTTAAATACGATTGATGAAGTTGAAAATTGTTTGGGGTCTTCGTATAGATTGACAGGAAGAAAAACAAACCATCATGATTGTTTGTTTACATTGTGTAATGCTGGGTGAAGAGAAATTAGCTACAATATGAAATAAAAACCACACAATGTTGGATATACAATGACTAACCCTTTAAATTGTAAAACACGCTCATTCATTTATCCCGTATGATATATATTTAGCATATGCATGTAGTTTTATCGATTTGCAATTTGTGTTTAGACATTCAATTTTCTTGATTTCTCTTAATTTTTCCTTAGAATAAATATTTTCAGAAACCAGTCCAGTATAATACTATCAATCCAATATATTACTAATGAAAATAAAATATTAACAATTGTTAACAAAAATTTTGTTCGTACAATTTTATATTTTTATATAACGTTCATTTACTCGCTTGAATACACGAAATTTAAACAAAACTAATTAAATTTTTAAGTTTCCAAGTAATGAACCTCGAAACGCTCGGTTTCTTGTAAAATATTAATTCAATTATAAATAATCAAAATGGATATCCATCGATTATTTTGCGGAACTGCGCTATATCACTTCATTTACTTTCACAATATTATGGTAACGTCAAACTGCGTTAAAATTGCACATTGCATAAAAACAGTGGTGTAGAGACATTCTGACTTTGCCATCGATTTATGAATACATATTCTGATAGTACAGATATCGCATTTACCGTAGGAATCCTAAAAAGCCGAGAGAAAAAGAACGGATTTTTATTTCATAGATTTTACTTTAATTTATTCGTAACTTTATATTTTCATTCAAATGTTAAGAATGAAAATTCAGCCCTAACTAAATAATCGTATTTTTACAATTTTGTCAATAAACATTCGTTTTATCAACGTAATGGTGGATATTGATCTAATGATATTTGCTTCTTCTGTCAACGATATGCATATAATTTGCATGCATTAAGTTATACTTTCAAACAAGCTTTCCCACTTGATGAACACAATCGAACCTCAACGCCACAGCCAGACATAAATAATGCATTCTCACATAATCAAACAATTACGGCACGAATTAGATAATTGTGTATTTCTTATGTACGATCATAAATGCAACACGTAACTCGTGATTCTTGACGATGCATTGATTGTCTCATTAATTGGATTTGTGTCTCTCTAATATTAACGACGTAGACAACATCACTTTAGTAATTTCGAGTAACCCATAATTCGACATTTCTGATACCAAAACAAACCTATAAAATTTATTGAACTTATTGTGGTATTCATAAAAGTGTTTTTAGTTTCAAGTAAACTCGAAAGCACATCATGTTTTGTAAATTGATAAAGTAGGTCAATAAGAACTCTTGACAATAAAAAAAAAAATTATTGGTATAGTATACTGGTCGAAGAATCCTGTAAAATTGCATAACGATAGATGAATAAGCTACTAAGAAAAATAATAAAGCCAAATTAAAATCGCATTTGATTGAAAATTATTTTTAGTCACTCGCTCAAAAGAAACCAACGGTACAAATCGATGTATATCTTCTTGGTATCAAGATTATTAATATTTTATTCATTGATTTACAAGTAATTAGATTACATCATTTTCTCGTTTATTTTTTTAATTTTGCTTCAATTTTATTTATATTTTTAAGGATAAATAGGCACGTCCGGTAGCTGGAAAATTCTTTACTTTGAGCAAAGCATCAATTTCACATCAGTGGTTCCTTGAAGATAGACTATAAGAAAGCACGTGGTTACTTTATAAGAAGCCTATAAAAACATTTCAATATGTGTATTTTTAAAATTTTTGAAAAAGGAACACTTTTTACAAATCGTGACGAAAATATTACAATCTAATATTTTATTTGTATAATAAACGACTATACTACTATTTCCACCTTTTTTACGTGTAGCGCTTCAATCAACCGTAACGTGTTTTAGAGTATTCGTTTCTAGATACAGTTTGCAAAAAAACTCACTTTTTACACGTTTCAAATATCATCGTTTGGACACGTAATAAAAAATATGACACATTTTGATGTCACTGTTATGCTATTTGTATGATGATATATATTTTGTCCGGTTATCTTCAATAATTTTTATCGTCTTCTATAAGTTGAAATTGTTTGTATAAAAATTGAATAAACATAAAAATGAATATAATAATTGAATGATTAAAAATATAAACTCTATATTTAAATATATATATATATTAATTACACATATTAGTAGAGATATGGCTGTATATTCAGTGTAATTAAATAAATTTTTTTCAAGCAAATTTTTTATTTACTGTTATAAAACAATATTGAAATATTATATATATATATATATATATATGTGTATCACAAAATATGCAATTTATATTTTTAATCTCATTTTATTCTTATAAATATTTCAATATTCTTTTGTAATACCTAGTAGTTTAAATAAAAAATTTGCTCGAGAAGATTTTATTTAATTATACCGAATGATACGGTTACCTTTCTACTAATATGTATAATTGAATGTTGACATCACAAATATTAAACTTATGTAGATTTAACACGTCCACAAAGTCAGAGTTCCGCCCTAAATCGCTCCGAGTGAAAGTAAAGCCATTATCTCCAATGATCTAGTGACCTACTACAGTTTTTAGTATAATAAGAAAAGTAAAGTGATTCTTAAATGGTATTATGAATGCTGAAGGCATTTCAGTAGGTCAATATTTTGTGAGGCCACATTTAGAAATTTGAAAACCCTATACAGTAGAAAACGAAACCAGTTTTCGCTGGCTGTATGTTCTGAAGTGCCTACTTTTTTGTCGATGTTATTCGGAAAGCATGGCGTAGATGGATAACATCAAACAACAAACGTTCATGATGCTACCTGACAGCTAATGTGTTTTATTAGTATTTTTATATCTTTATAAGTATAACGATAATTTAAAATTTACCACTACTAAACTACACCTGCAATAAAACACCACATTTAACGATGCATCCAACCAAATGTTATAATAGTAAATATCAACATATACTTGAAGTCATAAATTAGTACTGCAATATTTTTCTATTATATCAATATTGTGGTATTACTTAGTACGTATGGTGCAAACTAACATCTTTAAGACAGTCGAGTGAAGCTGAAGAAGTAGGTGGCAGTAGAAAAGCTACTTCCGTAGGAAGACAAAAATATTATACGAATAAACTTTCGAAAAAAAGGCGTTAATTGACAACTGTTTAGAATCATGATTCACAATCACCAATCAGAGTTCAGAAGTAGGACTCAGAGAATTTTCTGCAAAAATGTCAATATGGAAGGACTTTAATATTTGCAAATCTTGAAGTTTATTTGGGCTCAAACACATTATACATTATGAAAATTATATTCCTTCAATTTTAAATAAAATATACGCGATATTTATAACTATATAGATTAACCTATCTAATTTGGATATTACATATGACTTGACGTATAGAAGCGGTAATTCATCAAATTAATGTAATGAATAACACACGCTAACTTTCTCCTAAATTAAGGAAATCATGAATAAAATATGAAAACTCTTCACACGTTTAATCTGTAATGTGGAAATATAACTTAACAGTTATGGCGTATTATTACACTCTAATTGTCGCAATTAACACGGTATAACGCGTGGACGAGCCAGACCAATGTAATCATTGTAATTCATATGATTCCATACCAATTCATTTATTACATAAACACAATTTCAATAAATCCGCGCATATTTATACATATACATAGGAAATTATACACACACTCACGCAAGCACATTGAAATTTTAGAAACGAATCATTTGGAACTATTTTATTAGCTTATATTATTATCAAATATAAAACAGAGAACAGAAATAGTAGTAGTGATTATAACTTACTTTTTTATTTTGGTTAATGTTGAAGTGTACAGCTTTTTTAATCAATTGTGAAAAGATTTCAATAGACGTTTAGTTCTGCTTCCATTATGGAGCCTGAATGAGTTAAAAAAAGTGAATTTCTAAATTATGTGTGCAACTTTAAATTCTCTTAATCTTCTCTCGACGTACAGAAATTCGACGTTTTTAGGAATTGCGATACACAATTATTTTATCAATAATTTTTAATAGGTCCATTGGCAGAATGTACTATACGGGTAGAATTTAAAATTTAAGAGCACTAATAAAAGTGTACAACTTAAAAATTAGTAATTTTATAAATTTTAAATATCGAAGGAATTTTTATTGTATGTATTGCATTAAAATTAATTCTCGACTTGTTTTTTTGCAGATGGCTTCCGGCAACCGCTTTTCCCGGTTGTTCATGATCGTGGCAGTAACGACCGCTTTATTCATCTGTGAAACTTCACAAAGCAAAGGTGAGTTTTCAATTACTTTGATCTATATTTTATTTACCTACTCAAACACAAACATACTTCTAAAAGTTTTTAATCTGTATAGGGATAAAACGCGGGTCTACACTAGTGCGGTTTTATTTTAAGAGTACTTCTAAACCAATTATTTAAAAGAGAGATTAATAAAAATGCTAGGACAAACTTGACAGCCCACTTTTTACTGCAAGATATATGTACAAACAGTTTTCTAATTTGTGAATGCCCTTGTTTGATTCAAGTCGACACTTCTTTCGTAATCTTCATATAGCCGCATCTGCTTCTATACAGAAGAAGCACGAGCATCCGCTCAAATACTTTCTTTATTTACGCATTGAGCACAACTCGTCTTTCGGAATTCAAGTATTCATAACCATACAAATAGTGAATTTGGTAATAAATTTTAAGTGCCGTTACATTCCTTATACAAAAAAAAAACATAACTTTTCATAGATTAGATCAATATCCGGGAAAAAGCGGCATTTTCGGACAATTACTTACCGTAATGTTCAGAGAATCATTTTATTAGTCCGTGTCAACCTAGTGGTTGTGTTTCATTTTTCTTTTCTCTCTCATTTGTATAAAAGCTTAGAAAGCGAGAAAAATAAACGTAAATTTAGATGAAGCTGCAACCAATTCTGTTTAATACACTCGAAGAATCAATAACTTCGATATTGTCCTTAACAAACGGCATATATGCAGCGATATCCAAGGAATATACTACACGTTTCAAGTTTTTGATCTAGTTCCGACCGCATTTAATTAAATACTACTATTTTGGAAGTTCCTTTGTAATCGATCTTATTAAGCGGCTTCTATTTTACCTGTCAGCATTTTTGTTCCTATACATTATTTCCCCTTTACGGATTCTTAATATTAATTTGCTGTATTATTCACTCAAAAAAAAAAATATTTTAATGACCTACGAGTTTTAACTCCTTCGAAGAATCTTCATTTGCATTTAATAGTAATTTTATTATTAATGCTATATCTACAATTTGCTTTTAGGGAGAAAATTGTTCGGTGGATATAGGATATCGCCTAAAACTTGTAAGCCGACCAATCCATCGAGAATCAAATCGAATGAACCAGCGATTTGCATGTTCAACTATGAATGCAGTCGACAAAACGGTGAAGTTGTAGGTGCTTGTATGGACGGTTTTCTTTTCGGTGCGTGCTGTCAGTTGCCACCCAAAACGCATGGGCAAGTTACGGAAAAATTTTCTGACTTCGATGGATTAATAAATGTTCATGAAATCGATCACGTACCCGACATACCGATACTTTTAAATCCTGATGGAACTCCCGTAGGTGTTTCGATTGAGGAATCACCCAGTTCCACAACTGGTCATAAATCAAGTGTATCGAATAAAATAGTACAAACTGGAAGCTACACGAAAATTCCAACGTACAGCTCGTCATCGACGAAATTATCGCCTCCACCGCCTGGTATCATTACTAAATATAATTATGCTGATTACAAGAAGCAACAAGTGCCAGTACAACCGGATGTCACTCATCTTGACCAGGACTTTTCTACTTTAGTCGGTTACGAAAGTACCCTAGACGATTTGAAACTGCCAGGATTAATAACTCACACTAATAATGACATTAACGATCACCATGACCAGTTGTTGTCGGTTAGTCCTGTGGCTACGTTGTTAAGTCCCAACCAGGTACTTCAAATTGCCGATCCAGTTGATCAGCTCCCTGCTTTGTTTTCTCAGGGATTATCATCGGCTACTAATACGACCATTCCTGAGACTATTTTATTAAACGAGAACGGAACCACACTTAATGAAACTTATAATCCAGATGAACTCTTTAAACCAGACAAAAACTCAGTGTTGCCAACAGTCGAAGAAAATTATGAAGGACAATATTCCACTTACGCACATGTAAAACCTTCTATCGGAATGTCACGCACACCTACAAAACCTACGGGTAAGATAACGACAAAAATGCCCATCAGTGCAGTGAATTACGCGTATACAGACAAATTAGTCAGCACGACTCCTTCTACTTACTCTCCTGCAACGGATAAAACAATTCTGGTGACTAAACTGAATACACGCCCGTTAACAACCAGAGATAAGTTTTATTCCGCCGAAACAAAATCATCTCCAACTTCTGAATATACAACTCCAATAACAATCACGACAAAAAATTCAAATGGTCTCGTAAAAGTGCCTACTATTTCTTATGGCACTGGAAATAAGAAGAATGATGAGATGGAAAAGGAAGCAATTTCTATTAATCATATAATCTCCCTTCTAAATGGGTCTTCTCCAAAATCCCCGGAAAGCAAAGTGACGCCACAGAGTAAGTTTTTGAAAGTGATTACCATTTAGATTACCTTGTATTCATAATACTACATCAATTTCATTAATTTCAGTGGGATATACCCCGACTTCGATTCAAATGTGGCTCAACGAAAAGTCAAAACCAACATCACTTGTTAAGATCTCAACGACTTATCCTTCATCAACATCGACGGAATCGTACAAGTATACAAACTATTTCAATCTTGGATCATCCCCCAACTATTACCACTATGATACACCGTCCACAGAAACGGCAGGAAGTACCAGTTACTATTCCAAACCCCCATCATCCTATTATTTCTCTGCGCGACCATCAACGGCCAGCCAGAGTGTTTCGTTTCATAAAGTTCAGGACTATACCTCGAGACCAACAACAAATCCTCCAGCTCCGACTTTGATTGTATTAGGACCATTCAGCACAGACTTTACTACTGTTCCATCAAAAACCACACCATCAAAGGGCAGTTCATATCCTATAAAGAATTCCAATAATAATTACGGAAGTTCAGTTACTACTATCAGACCAAGTGTAGTAACGAGAAAACCTAGCGTTTCCACAACTATCACCCATAATATTAGCACAGTTATATCTGGAACTCCTAATAATCAAGTAATTGCTTCAAGTTTCGTAAGCGTAAATATGAAAGATGGCACCACGGCTCGACCATCACCGATTAAATTTAATCAGCAAACGATAAATGCTGGCGACAAAACGACTTTATCGCCAAATCCCACAAAAAAACCATCCACACAGTGGACCACATTCACAACCTGGTCAAGTACGCATAGTCTTCAATCCTCGTCTCCAAATCCACCATGCGATGACGATCCAACTATGCCAGATCCAATGAGTAATTTCCCTCCTGTAAGACATCCTGGATTAGAAGGCTCCCATTTACCACAAGAGAAACCCATAGTTATTAGTGATATGAACATTGATATAGACGATATCCCAACTCCAGCTTTTACCGAAGACGAAGAACTGTCGAACAAGGTTGATTCTTTTGTCAATAATCTCGTTGAATCTCTACAAGGAAATTTCAAAGATCTCGAAGACGTTGTCTATTCACGAAAAAATATTTCTACAACTCCTTCAATTTCGACCGTTACGAGAAGGCCAACGTTTAAGCCGACACCTCGTCCTGTTACGACGAAACGACCAGTTCCTCGTCCACAATCTAGCACATATAGACCCAGCAAGCCTTCCTCTCAAAAGCCAAAGCCGCCTGTAACCCAAGGATCCGTCACAAGACGACCGACGACTGCGACTAAACGTCCCAAACCAACGAAGAAACCCACTGTTACATTTAGCAATACGGATGCTGTTGTAGACGAATCCACAACACCTAAACAATCGCAGTTTACAACAACTCCGTTCCCAGAAATCACACATAATGCTGATTACCGATCGAGTAAGTAATAAAGCATTAGGTGAAATAAACGAAGCTTTTGTATTTGTACCGAATGATGATTTAAGATATGATAACTATTTTTTAATTAAAGACTAAGGTGCAAGAGCTCTAAGTAGATAAATAAAGTTGAATGGACTTACAAATATCTAGATAATAATCATCAATGATTTATGATGTAACTGGATCATTTCTTTTTGGGATAGTTTGCGGTATAAGGCCACATATGAGAAGCGGTAAAATCGTTGGTGGAAAACCTGCGACCTTCGGCGAATGGCCTTGGCAGGTTTTAGTTAGGGAAGCTACCTGGCTTGGATTGTTTACTAAGAATAAATGTGGAGGCGTCCTCATCACTGAAAAATACGTAATCACTGCTGCTCACTGTCAATCTGGGTAAAATTTTATACTAGTATCTATATTTATAAAAATCATAAATGGCTCTGCTATTATTTAAATTGTACGTATCCCAATCTCATAAATGCATCTATTGGACGTTCAATGTACGTCCAGTTTTAATGAAAATCGTCATTGAGACTAATTTTCTCCCACACAAAACAATTAATAAAACAAATTACTATCTGAAATCTTGACGCGTCTATAATGTATATATGTATTGCAGTTTCCTAGCATCTCTGGTAGCTGTATTTGGCGAGTTTGACATCCAAAGCGAGCTCGAACCCAAACGTAGTATAACCAGGAACGTGCGACGGGCGATACCTAATCGAGGCTACGATCCAGCGACTTTCGAAAATGACATAGCCCTACTTGAACTTGAATCACCTATACAGTTCGACACTCACATTGTGCCAATTTGCATGCCGGATGACGAGGACACAGACTTCGTAGGCCGAATGGCCACAGTCACCGGCTGGGGTCGTCTTAAATACAGTGAGTCATTTCATCAATTCTATTCCTATTAAATCTATGATAGTCCTATAGTATCGCGTGAAAGTTAAATTATGCGCTTGTCATTTAATCCCCTTGCGACGTTAAACAAAAAAGTGTCTTCTTTCGTTTACTGAATTTTGGTTTAATTTTTTTATTGGTTTATGGTTTTTATGAAACCATTGTTTTATATATACAATTTGGTTAATATTTGAAGGAAAAACAATACCACATTATTCAACGAGGGAAAAAATGACGTATAATATAAATACTTGTGGTAAAAAGAAAGTTAAAAGTCTCAGGCGTGAAATAAAATGAAGGCTGCATGAAAGAGGTTCCCTGTTAAAGGACATTGGCCAGTTCGGACAATTCTGAAATTAAAATTCCTTTGCAGACGGCGGAATTCCATCGGTACTCCAGGAGGTCAAGGTTCCGATCATAGAAAACTCTGTGTGTCAGGAGATGTTCCATACGGGCAGCCACTCCAAGCTGATACTGGACAGTTTCATATGCGCGGGTTACGCCAACGGTGAAAAGGATTCATGTGAGGTATGTAAATCGGGCGGATAGACTCGTTTTCCCTTTCCGCTATCTCCTTAATTAAATCTCGCGGCTGCAAAAGCGCTCGTGCTAGCACTCGCATATCCGTTATTCAAGCTGCGATTATAACGGACACGACTACGTGTCCCACTACTGCAAAGGCCGAAACGATCTCTCGTATTCGGGTTACGAATCAGCTGAACAACATTTTAATAAACCTTTTCCAAGTTTGCGTTTGATGGAAAAATTAATTTGGCCTTATCGCCAGCCACCTCATTCTCATTGCAGATTATTGGCTCGTGCAGATAGCCACTGTATAAATATCGGCCTACATTCGCTTTTGAATTTCCCCATTTGCATAAACAAATCGACGCCTACGCACTCATTCACACAACTGTCTATGAATATAATAACCGCGGAATATTGCGATGAGACATTTGTAGACGGTTCTTTTTTCGTCACAATATATTTTCGCTTTCTCTACGCGTTTTCACTTCTATAATTACGTCTCGTTGACCAAACTGGGTTTTCACGTCATTCATTCTTTATTCTGACGAAAGATAAAATTCCATAATAAATGGGTCATAGTCGCGGTATACTAATTAAGTGATTTTGAAAAAGAAAACCAGCAAGTGATAAATGATGCCCTGTAAGTTTCCGGATTAGGACGTAAGCGTTTAGTGCCGTCAAAATCAACATATGAAATTCGGTAGAAAATATAATTGATCTTGTACTTACATTATTTTCTCAAAGATTTGGATTTTATTTGGATACATCTTGAATATCCTGTGTTGCAATTAATAAAAAGAAAAATAAAACATAATTTCAAATATCTCTTTTTTTAACATAACTTTAACAACAATTAATCGTGACAAAAAATGGTCGAGATGAGAAAACTTGGATCTGACTGTGATTGCCGATGATTTTCAGTTCAAAAGCTTTTAGAGAACAACTTTGATTTTAGTACATTTAAAACTTCGTCGGTTTATGTATTTAGGCAAAAAAATTGCATTGGTTTAAAATTTCTTTTATCTACTCAAAAAACGAAAATCAATTGGAATTGATAAAAAAATATGAAACTTTGAATTCAACTTGAATGTATGAATTAATTACTTCCTGTAATTAAAACGAATAAAAAAATTAATGATTTGAATATCTGCAACATCTTTCATTTCTGGAACAGCCAGTCTTTGTAAATAAAAAATATTTAATACAAACATTTCTAAATTAATCCCGAGTTTTCATATTTTTTATTCGAAAGTGAATCAATTTCTATCAATGATGGCTTGACAGGATCATAGAATTTCCATCAATTTCAATCAATGACTCGACGTGCACTGAAAATTGCAAATAGCAAATAGTACGATCAATCAAAACGAATTAAAAATAATCATTCAGGAATTTTAAATGTTTCCAATCATTTTGGATAGAAAAATGTTAATAAATTCTCGGAGTCAATCAATTTGAATAAAAAAGTAATCACTTCATATTTTTCCACCTGTTAATCCAATTAAAGTTTATTAATTGAACCTACGCCAATCAATTTTAGTGAATATATAATATTCTAATTTCTGACCGATTATTTTTTAATTTATTTCGACTCTCTATCGTTAAAAGCAATTAACACTTTTCAATTCACACAGTGATTCATTGATTAAAATTTATTACAGAAATGCAACGTCATTCAATTTTTCAAAAACGAATTAATTTCAATTAATGTTTGCTGGATAAACAATTTATCATAATTTGGAGCTTTTCGACAGTGTTAAATTTATTAAAATTAATGACTCTTAAAGGGTCTTTTCACTTTTATCAAGTGATCAAACACCGACGATGTCCATGTAGAATATTAAAATGATATGAATTTATATCGATTCCAAATGTAAAATAGTTTTGAAAAATCCAGTTTTCATATTTCTACGTCTCTACCGTGTAATGTAAATGGAGTTTGATCAATATACGTGCGATGAATTTTTAACTAAAAACGTAATATCAATTCTAATTTAAATTATGTTCATGAAAGTTTAGTTCCGCTATGATTTCACGGCATTGGAAACAATGAAGATTAGATTTTACAAACTTTAAAACCCATGAATCCTTATTCTTTAATTCATTTATTTATTTATTCGTTCAATTATTTATTTAATTCTATTATTATCTTGTTTTATTTACATCTTTATTAATTTTTGTTGTTAGAGTTTGTTTGTAATGATTGTCGTCTTAAAATCTACTGCGGTATCATCTTCATATATTGTGCGTAGTGCGATCTATGATTCAATTGTTCCATGGTGTTGATTATGATGGTGATGACACCATTCAAAAAACATTTTCTGTCACTTCCTCCTATTATCGTAGCTGCAACTTTCTAATTTGTTTCTCAAATTTTGAAGAATAATATTATGTTTCAATTAACCTAAATGTCGAATTCTCTTCATCCTATTGTCTACTCACTAATTTTCATATTACACGCGGAAGAATGCTTTTTGAAGAGAGATAGACTTATTTAAGTGTTGTAATACTTTAATAGATCGTTTTGTATACATTGAGGGAATGACCTTTCTGAGACAATGTAGGTTTTGAGGATGCAATACTTGTCATCATCAGCGAATTAAGACATTGTGATAGACTTAAACATATCTTGTGGAATATCGGCCGGATCAATTATGTATATATGTATACATGTAGTAGTGGACTTAGCCAGAAGTAATGGCACAGCGCCTTGGGGGACGTCTTGATGTTCGTATCCCCTTTCATTGATCCGTGTGCATGTATATGTCTTTCACGTGTCATGGATTTAATTTGACGATGAATACACTATATCGATTCAATAAGTAACGTTATCAAATGTAATATGAAAGTCCGAATGTAATGCTAAATCCGTTTTTTTTTTCGTAGGTCGTATTGAATACGAATGAGATTATTATTCGTTATTATGATTACCCTACATCTGATTATTTAACAAAATGGATAAATGATTAATGGATTCCTTGAAAATTAAATCAAATACTTGATTTCTTGGTTTGATTAATGTTAATCTGGAAAAAATTAACAAATGTCCAAATGTCAATTGTGTAACGTTTAAGTCAAACTTAATCAGGATAATATTTCTATAATACAAATTCCCCACTACTGTTCAAGTCATTAGAACTTATTTCGATCATAGAAAGTTGACTCGTGGAGTCGCCTTTGGATGGATCTGTCATCTGGTTCTTTGATCAGGAGAGTCGGTAATACTGATTTCTGCCGTTTGATTCCGAATAGGTACAGAGAAAATTCTGCTTGTATTGCCTTTCGATGAAAGAACAATAAAATTAATATAGATCATTATTACACACACACACGCATATTGCCGTCTCCGTACAATAAATATGAACTTTAATTATTCATGCAATTGCAATGAAGTCTAAAATGAGGAATTTTTGTCTTTAGGGCGACAGCGGCGGTCCATTAACAATCCAACGTCCAGATGGTAGATGGATGCTGGTCGGCACTGTTTCTCATGGCATCAAGTGTGCCGCACCGTACCTGCCGGGTGTTTACATGCGAACCACTTACTTCAAGCCATGGTTGCACAGCATCACTGGGGTTTGAACAAGGGCCGTAACATTTGGGGCCCCGGTCAAGTCGCGCAACGGCACGCGAATGGCGTAGTACATGTTGCAATATCTGTACAGCCTGTGCCACATGTATAAATGTACAAAGACTGCCAAGGAAAACTAATTTATTTTGATCCTCGCATGCTCGGATGAGAGCAGTGCGAGGAAACGGAAGGAACGTGTCGGGAGAAAAAGTGCCCTGATGAGTATATGTGTAACGAACGTAATGCATTTCCAGAACAAACAGTGCTCGACGGTTACGAGGACAATAACCTCTTTAATCGCGCTTTATGTAAAAAGTTTCTCGGAAAACTGGTACGCGACACCCATCGGCTATAATTGTGTGTCATTGCACGACATCATGTCAATTCGAACGAACAACGACCGAGTATCCTGCATTGTCAACAGTTGTCAATATCCGGTAAATAGTACCTTGTGTTACCAGCGGAAAGTATGATTGTTCAACGATGCGGATCAACATCTTTGCAGATATAATAATCTGCGTCGTTTTTCGAAAATGAGTTAACATCTGCGCGGTACGAATCAGTTATACATGCATATGCACAATATAATATGTATAAAGCAACAAATTGCCTGATAGCCAAATGTGATGAGAAATTTCGATCAATTTGAGCATTAGGTGGTGTTACTGTCTGTTATGTTTAATTATTGTTATGTTGAAGCACAAGAGATGGCACATATTGGTAAAGAAACTAAAAAAAAAAACAAATTGTATAAAAACAAACTCTTAATTACGATGCAAAAAAAAAGCAAACATTGTAACGTGAGTGATAAATAATCAATTTATATTTGTTTTATTGATTGTGCGTGAATTTTATCAAACAAAACTGTGCATATGTATATTTTGTTGCCTTTAGTATTACATGACTATTAAAATAGAATTATAACATGTTTTCTTTAAAAATTTTCTTCAGTTTTCATTACCCGTATACATTTATATACTTGTAATCCATATTGTCATCCTCAAAAATAACAAGGGGGAAGCTATTTTATAAATCTTATTAAAATGAAATAATTCCACTTTGACAAAGAAATCAGTTAATTACAAATTAACGAATCATATATATTTACCACTTTTCTTTCAATTTGTTAACAAAGTGCGCTAAAAAATTGTTAGGTCATCGTCCTTTACGATTGGTTGTAAGTTCATCAACAGAAATTTAAAATCTCTGAAATATTAGGGACATTTGGTTAACAGGGATTATAAAGATGATCTTGTTATATAGCCTATGATACCCGATCTCGATTTACCGAGTATCGATACCCGAAAGTCACGTTAAATAATTTATTTAACGACTTTTATTTATGATCAAACTTATCTTCTCAAAAAATAGTAAACTATTTTATAAAATTGAAAGATTTCAACCAAACACCACTTACTTTCTGTTGATGAAGCTTGACCAAATATATTTTTCGAAATTAAATTTCTAACGTATGTAATTATTTCAGAATCATGAAAATAACACTAACATTTTTAAGCAAATCGATATATTGGACGTTAACTTGAAATTTTCTTTGATTGAAATCCCTCATAATTTTACAGAATTGTTAACTATTTTTTTGAGGACACTTTGATCGTTAATAATAAGTTATTTTTATTCGTTTCAATTTTTTTAGGAACAATAATCCTTTAACTCTTCCATAATGACATTAATAATAATAATAATATTTTAAATCTTACAAATATAAGAAATTATTTTTTTCAAAACATAATTTTCGGATATCGAGAGCTCCTTAATTTGTATACACAAATTTCTGACAATGATAAAGTTAAGATGGCATGAATTACTCAACATTTTGCTGAAAGAACTGCTCCACTTACCTCTTTCGACCATTTATCTTTCAAACGGTCTGTTACGTCGAGAGAAGCGATCTTACAGCATGTTGTCATATTACGAGACATAAACAAAGAGAGGCAACAATTTCAAAATGCTTGAAATTAAATATCGTGAATTCCCCCAGAAAGTATAACATTTATATATAACATAATATATTATATACGTATATAATACAGAAAACATATATATATATATATATTCTCATATAACATTCATATATATGTTTTATGTATTATATACGTATATTAATAATATATTATAATATCCCTAGTAGAAAATGACACCAGTTACTGCCCATTTTTTCCGGCCTCTATGTTAAAAGTAATGGAGTCCAGAATAAATGGCCATAAACTGGTCTTATTTTCTAGTAGGATATATTATACATAATCGTTATACTTTATATTGACTTTATTCAATTTTTCGGAAATATGTCAACTCGGAAATCTGTTCATTTTATTTGCAAACGAGCAATCTTCAAGTATACGATACTTACATTTCTGTCCCTACTTGAAATCAACTGTATCCATGCCAAGTTTAGATACAATCGAAAGTTAAAAGTAAAAATGAAAAGTTACGTTTTGAAAAGGTCCTGGGAAAATGTTTCAATAATACGAAAATTGCACTTTTTTAATCCTGATAAAGTAAGCATGCAGTTAAATACAGTTAAAGGATAGGGGCTGAAGCAACTGGTGGTATACGTCACCGTTGCATTGGTGGTACTATATCGTGGTAGTAGAGCAATGGACCGATGTTTACATCTGAACCAACCCTAACAAATTTCTCATCGAAAAAGGACAAAAAAACTTATACTGTGAGCTGTGAGATAATATTAATCGTTTTTATATGTTTTTGGATAAATGTCTTACTATTTATGGTTATTAATGAATTAATTAATTTTCTATAAATGTATATATACATACTGATATACATTGATTAGACATTGATATTCCGAGTGCTTACAATGGAAAAGAATAAGTGTTATTTTACAAGCAATTATAAGAATTTCCCGTGCAAATCGTATAATCTGCATATATTTTCGAGAATTTGTAGTAATTATAAATTAAGATTGAAACAAATTTAAGAGTACATTCAGTTATTGAAAATTAATTGATGATTTATTAGTACATCCTAAACACCAATTCGTCAATATCTTTAAAATGTAGTAAAATCATTTACTACTTTTTTAATTCTTTAAAAAGTATTGTATTATGTATTGATGACGAATTTGAGTCTCAATTATTTTTATATTCTACCACAAAAAATATGTTTTTATATAAGTCTCGAAATTTCGCTTTATTACCATCACTCTTTACTAAATTGTATTCATGGTTATTTTATTCTTTTTAGATGTTATATATTTTATAAATTAATTTTACAGGTCGGTAAGTAATACAGCGATCTCTCCTTTTATTATATATATGTAACGACTTTTGCTTAATTCTTCGCTGTACAAGCTGTTTTATTTTTCATTTGTTTATTTTTGTTAGCACACCGCGCGCGACCGCTCAAAATTCTGAG
>JAPYZR010000688.1:0-28280 GCA_030522945.1 Trichopria nigra | reverse complement strand
CCCCCCCCCCCCCCCCCCCCCCCCCCCCACCATCCAGGCCACATAGCCCCTACCGTAAATAATATAACATCCAACCTTTTTAGTATTCTTCGTATTTGAACGTGGGTGGCTATAAGGTCTACGAAAATGATTCAACTTTTTGTAAATACGACCGGCATGTAGATTACACAACTTTTATCGAACTTCATAGATTTTTTTTTTCAAAGTTTCTACATCTAAGATATTTGTTTAATTTTTCATAACCTCTTCAAATATTTAATACGTATAAAATAATGCAATAAAATATTCACTTTGAACAAATGTTAATTCAAATAAATTATAAAAAAAAAATCTCATAAAAACGTTATACGTATTTTGCACTACAAAATTTTATTTACATTTTTTTTCAGTTCGCAATACTATGAACTAAATTCATAGTAGAACTCGATTTTCGCCAACTATCATCGTTAATTAAAAATACAAATCTCACGAAAATATACATTGTGCTTGTATCGATTCACGGCCAACAAAGAATGCCCAACTATGACATTCGATATCGCAGACACGTATAGGCGTCCATTATGTTGCCGTTTCTCTGACACAACAAAAAAAAATCTCTATAAAACTAATATGCATGGCGAAAAGATTATAAGGTAGTACAGCGGAAAATCTATACGGACTCACGGATAATCGCTTTTCGTTGAGGTAACCTTATTTCAATGTAGAAAAGGGAATCCGATGTCAAACGATCGTACGTTTAACAGGTAGTATGTGTCATACGTCACAAACTGTGTGGTCGAGGTGGTTCGCACCAGTCTCCGCGTGTCGAGGGCGACAACGCAAAGGTCGATCCACCCTTAAAGCGGGATATTTCCCTCTGCAATGCCACCGTAATCCATATTTATTAAATGCTTTGGGTGTATGCATTGGGTGAACCAGCACGATAATGATTGTATTAAGAAAATTCAACATAGTCTTTAACAATTTCCAACGATAAGAAAAGTTTAATAAAATAAAATGGACGATATACATGGTATCCGTATAGGCCACACTGACATCGTTATTACGTGTGGTAATTACGTAGATAAATAGAGGTTTCACCACTGGACGATTACTAAATTAAATATCTTGAGTATGACAGGGTTTGGGGCGTTTAACAAACCGTACAATCACTAATAAGTCGTCTTCGACTCTAGTAACGAGAACATTCGTATATTATAAAGACCAGTGCTCCTCCTTCTATATGCACATTATACTATACTGCCGTGCGATTCAGTACTTAAAAGGTGTGGTTGGATATATCAAACTCTGAAAAATATAACTAACGGAACTTTACTAACTATTATACTAAAGCTGGGAGATATCGTCAAACTCGGGGATATTTAATGTGGAGGAAATAACATTCAATGAACCAACGTTACAATGTTACATGTATAAAATATGTCCTGAATTCGTGGTATACATCCTTGCTTTACTTATAAGTTTAGTTAATCTTGATAAAGCAGCTTATCTTGTTCGAAACATAATTCTTTTAGGTTGTATGGATAAGGTATCATTACATCGATAAAATGATCCTTTATTGATTTTACAATTATATTGAAAAATGGATTCAAACAATATATAAGTGTTCTTATTTTACGTTCAGTAAGTCTATAAACATATAGTTATTATTTATCTATACGTATATAATGGCATTTTATTTATATATAATGCGATTTGTTGAACAGAGGGCGTTTTATTCAACTTATTACATATTCGAATGATATAATTATAATCGCTTCGTTAATTTTGCTGGCGAAAAAGTAAATCGTAAACTTTCAATTATTAGGAGACAGATTCAACTTGCGTTGTCTTTTTAGTGACGGACAGTATCCCATTGAATCGGATTGATACACCCGAGTGACGATCTCTCTTTCATCACACCTTCAGACCAAAGAAAGAGCGTTATTCTGGTGCACTCGACTGTCTGCGAAATAGACAAACGTTTCGAACAGTTACCGGTCGATGTTATTCCAGACGCTTAAGACCTTTTGTCATAAATACTTTTTCAAATACAGATGAAAATTGAAATATGCATTTGGATTCATATTTTTCCCGCTAATTAATTTATTGCAGAAAATTTAATCTAGGTTACGTACATATAGTGTTTTGTCCATGTGAATCGAACACAGTTTGCAAAGTGTTCATTTACTATTATAAAAGGAATCTTTTGAAGGTATATCCCCCCCCCCCCCTACTCATATATATAATTGTTCACAAAACCTCTAATTTGTTTTAATTTTCTCGAGAAAATGCAGTTGCAAATGTAAAATTGGGACTAAACTATGCGCAACATGTATTCTTGTATGTATATATGTAATGAATGTAATTTAATCATTCTCATGACATTTACATATTTGCTGGGCATGATGCGCTTAACAATTTTTCAGTTTTAGTTACAGTGATGGTTGTGCTTCTTGTGCAAAAACGCGGGAAAACAATTTGCAGTAAAACTCTCTGACAAGTCGGCAAATGTGATGTCGATGCGAATTCTCACTAACGCACCAATAAATACTGTGTGCTATACTTCATTGCATGTACACTCCATTGTTTAGAAATTCTATTGCGGGTGTAATTTTATTTACGATCGAGGATTCGACTAAAGAAATGTTGAGCAATTACATTTATAGACAGTTACAATAATTAAGTTACAGTAAAATTGTCACAGAAGGCGCAGAATGCTATTTTATGGATTGTTTTCGGAGTGGCGCAAAATGCGTGTTTGTGTTCACTTGGACGAGAAATGAATTAAAGTTTTAAATGCATCAATATCCATTCGAAATCATAAGTTATATTTAAACCATAACGTCGCATACCAATTATGCACCCGCATGAAAAATTCAATTTTGCGCTCTAGATATGAAATACAATATTAACTTTTCGTATATATATTTTGTAGGTCAAATTTTAATTTCATAAAGTATATTACATTTTATGTTCTAAAATTCGGTTATTATTTATCGCTTAAAAAGATGGGTGACTTTGTTAATAAATTTTAAGTATATGTATATATTGACTTCAACATACGTTTTTGAAAACACACGTTCTGTGTGTTTATACAAATTGTACGTAAGAAATATTATGACGATATATAACCGATTCGACAATGGGTCTATTCTTCATTTTTAACCACTTTCTAGGTCAATTACAATTTGTCTGATTGCATTCTCTCGAATGTAAAAGGATTGCCTTCGCAAGGGGTGCTTTCCTGCGATTAAGTCGAACGGTTTGACCGGTCAGTGCACCCTTTCAATAGAATTTGGGCCGTTCTAACGAGCCAGACAGAGAGGGAAAAAAGTAGGTAGAACCGTCGCCTGGCGTAAAAGCCGGCATAAGTGTCCGTAATGCGAAAGTCGAAATCAAGAGCGCTGCGGCGCATCGAGTCTGGCTGGCTGGCACTCGCTGAGCGAAGACGGTGTTGTAGCTCCTAGCACATCCCAGGATGTAATTAATGGCCGAGATGGAAGTAGACTGTAAGTGATGGGAGATGTCCTATAGACAGTGGCAAGTGGAAGAGAGAGTAAGGGATGACGGAAACAAGTCTCGTTCGTGCTGGTGATCGAGTTATGGACCCCGGCAAACTGCTAGCGCTATTACCGCGACGTTAGACACCTCCCATGCAAAAAAAAAAATGTGTTTACACAGAGTAAACACGATTTACTCTCTGAGCGAGAGCGATATTGCGAAACATCACGCAGTTATTGCTCGCGAGCCGGCATCGATTTTCAATACAGCGAAGACCACAATGATAATGTAAAAATCGGTCGAATAAGATTCGTGCGCTATACCGCAATGTTACAGAGCGAACGTGGAAATGCCCTTCAGCGATCTCGCGAAAAATATGTTAACGCGAGTTTGCATGTAATGTTTCAAACGTATTTGGTTCATGTATTTATTATTACACGAGCCACGATAAGCTACACTGGAACTCTTGCTCCAATATTTACTATCAATTTTGTTATGCGGTAATAAAATTGACAGTAAATATTGCTCTGAATAATAGGTACAAACATATTTATACACGGCTTATGTCGCGAAAGGATTGCGATTATACTATATATGATGCATTCGAAAATTTCTTGCCACAGTATGGGTGCATTTATTTCTCTCTGTATAGTTCTCAGTACAATACAGGCAAACAAAAAAGACGCGCCAATTTGGAGAAGAGGAGCTTCTTTACGGTTCGGACCTGTCGAAAGCAGACACAGATAGTCGGTATGAGCAAAACAATCCTTCTGCAATTGGATGGTTGCCTAAATAGTCCAGTGTGATACATTCCACTTCTTACAGTAATTGTATACCAGAGCTTAGTTTTTACGAATACGATATTAATGATGTGTAAAAAGATAACGTATCACATTCCCGTGTTTAAATTGGCACACAAAAATTTTAAAAAAATTTCAAAAATGATTTAGTTCTTTGATTTGTTACTTGTAATGATTATTTATGTATAATCATTTGTTCTTTGTACGGCGAGAGTTAACACCTGATGTATGTGTCATCCTTGGAGTGGTATGACATTGGATATAAAATAAGCTTTGCAAATGTGATATAAATGACTCAAAAACTCCAGCTTGTACGTCGATTTCTAATGATTCGTTGTCGAAATTCCAATGACTTTACTACGTATAATTTTTATTTTATCTTCCTAGAATATATATGGTCAAGATATGATATTTTATACCCAAGTGTCAGACAAAAATTTGGTAAATTGATAATTAGTATTAGGTCATTTTAAGTTTGACTGGGCTTAGATTATAGGGATTAATGTTTGAATGATCCTAAGTTGTATATTAATTGAACGTGTTAAAAGTAGACATTTGAAAGCGGGGTACGAGTAAATCTGTTTAATAATGCTTTTAACTGTATACAGTGTCTAGTGCGTAATAACCATGAGGTATGATATTTAAGAAGAGGTTTTCGTGACAACCTTAATTAAATACTAAAATGCCTGATTTAATGTTTTGCTCTGATCGCGAAAGAGGAAACGGAAAACAAGTGAAGGGGAGAGAAGTAAAGAGAAAGACGGGCATTATTCGGACCCGAGTCAACCTCATAAGTTGGGATTACCACCTTATGTACCCTTTTCACCGTCCGCTATACTCTGCTTTCTACATTTTCCCGCGGAACCCCCGGGGCTGTTTACATTCACAAGTACGTGGCTTTTCTAAAAGCCTCGACTGTCCTTGCAATAAACTCACAACCATATATTATATACTTTTGGCTATTTCACATTACTATTATTGAAGATGCTGAAGATTTCTTATTACTAAAATGACATTTCGTTGGCTATAGTCATTTGTGATATAATCTATAAGAAATCTAAATAATAACTTACGTAAACACTTGTCTTATTCTGAATATAGGATGTGAGAAATAGCACAAGATCCTTTATATTCATCTAGGATCAAACTGTCGAAATTATGATTAATGTCCTTAATATCCTGGAATCCTTAACACATTTCAAATTCAACAATTTTCTTAAAGATGAGTATATACCCTAATAGCACCGAACCCTGTGGTAAGGCTATATGTAATGTCGTTATAAGGTTTACAACCTTATGTTAATGTCACATAATATTGCCATAAGGTTCGATGCTGTCAGGATATATAGTAATCGAAATCACATGTTTTTTCTCGCCTAATCAAAATTTTTTAAAATATTGCATGTAAAAAATATTGGATTAGTAATTATTACGTATAATAATATTGACAATTATAATATAAAAAATATTGGATTAGATTAACGAGAAAAAATACATATACTCCTTCTAGATTTTCTAATCACGTTAAAATGCAGTTTGCTTGATAAAATTAACCCTGGAATTCCCTAAGTATGAAATATGAACCAGAATATCGCAAAATATAAAGCCATTCAAATCACATTTGTATTTTTGAAGTAGAGTCTGATACAGTTTCATTACAAGACCTGAAGTCTTTAATATTATCTTCCTACAATTTTTAAATTATCGATTATTCACTATTTCTTATATTTTTATAAAAATTAGATTTTTATATTCGATTATTAAATGAAATACGGTTGATTATTATTAATAGTGGTAAAGCGTTCGAAATTTATAATAGATTGTCTGCAGTTACCACAATTGAACATGACCACAATCTAACAGTTCATTTTTATGTACTGCACAATAACTTGATGAAACATTCATTAATGAAAACCTATGCGTGGAAACTGTATAATCACGCAGATAAATTTGATGGGAGCGTACATATATACTCGAAGTAATCTATATTTCCAGAAATACGTGCGTAACAAAAAGAGATTGAAACGAATGTAAAACCATAATATCTGCAGAGAGAAATTCTTTCACAAGTAGCTGATGTTTTAAAGAACGCCTGTTTCAACGAAAAATATATCGTTTATAAAAGTTATAAGAGTAAATTATATAAAAGGACAAACCACAAAAGGATAAGTATATGCTAAGCATTATCAACAAAATAAGATATCAATTTTTATATTTATATATCACGTTATTGAAGGAGGTTCACTCGCAACGCCGAACACGACTTTATTAATTATAGAATATAAGTTACATCCATCAAATAGTACATTAACAAATTTGTTTTTTGTTTCGTGATTGAATAATATTTATCACATGCGATAGAATATTCGGATTCTCAGTACCTGTTTTTATTCAAAAGTAATTTATTTCCTTTTGAAAATTATTCGAATAATCTTAAAACCCAATGGTCCCAAATCAATATCAAACGAAAATGATAACCGATAGTAATATTCGTAGGAATCTACTACGAGCATTATTATAATCACCTGTAGAGCTGCAGAACGTTTCCGGAAGTAAGTATAAAGCGTGTATAAATTAAGTTGTCATGCATGTAACCAAACTATTGTAACTTGTTGATTTCGATCCTCGTTTCGAAGTCTGTATGTGTATCTGTTGGAAAGGAATCTTTGCTATGCTCGACCTCCGGCATTTGTGTGCGCGACAGACACTTCGGCTCTTCTATGGGATTACAGGTCGAATTGCTAACATTGTAAACACGCCTACGACCCCCATTCATAGACCAAGAACAACCACTTGCATAAGCGTCGATCAGTATATGCGACTAATCCCGTGGTATTCTCGAGTTGCTGTGACGAGTGGGCGAATCCCATGCGCGAAACGAGAAATTCTCAATGCGTAATTAAACTAATACACATGTACGGCACATCATATGTTTCTGTAAGTTTGGACAACTGGCGCTCTACTACCTAAATTGTATTTAATGTTGTAATATTTCTCTTTTGGTTACTATAACGTTGTATAATTTTTGTTACACAATTTTTATACAAACATTAATTTTGTATCACGTATAAAAAATATTTGCTCGATTGATAACTATGTATAAATGATAATCGTTTAATCTCTTGCAGAGAAGTCAAGCATTTTCGCTACATTTTGTATAACGGATATTGAGTTTTTATTTTCAGTTAAAAATATTTGATATCGAGATTATTCTGGCAAAATAGTCGTATAAGTTTGAAACGTAAAGAATATGGCTGAATTTAGGAAAAGGGAGTTGTTACGCAAAAAGAATGGTTTCCACAGCAACTTCAGAATATCCGTTGTTGAATAAGTTAATAGAGATAATATTTTTTACAGTGGTTTCATTGCTTATCCTAAAAATTAAGTTGTTTGTTCTGACTTTATTGCAATTATACACAATTGTTTATTTATTCGAATTGAACGAGAAAAACAATGGACGAGTCAGAGAGATCTTTGTATGTCTTATAATTTTACAAGCGTGTAGTCTAGTTCCAAGTGATCTTACTACAAACATTATTGGAGTTATACTAGGCAATTTTAATAAAAATGAATTTTAAATATGGCGTCACATTAACATTTAAATTTTTAACGTTTTACGTAAGTTTATTATTAAATTAATGAACTAAAACAATTACATTTGTAATTACATTAAAAACACAACTCTTAAAGATAAGATTATATACAAAAAAAGTTTTACAAAATAAGATATTAAGAAAAGTTATTATTATACTAAGATATGTTTTTTAAGATTTTACTTAAAATAAATATTTATCTAAAGTATATTGTTTGAAATTGTCAACTCGAATAAATCTATAGGAATTCAAGAATATTCTATCAAATTTTCATCAAAATATTGTCCTGGGGTATGTATAAAATCGATGCAAATTTGTTTATTTGTTCAAACAGAATTTAATATTTCGCTTATACACATCAGAGCAACATATAAAACATTGTGCTACAATAAATTGTTTTGAATTCATCAAAAAATATTTTATTCATCAAAATTTGCATTCATTTCAAAACGAATTAATTTAAAAGGTAACAAAGGTTTAGATTACTGAAAAAAGTAATGTTAAAAAAACTAATTCATTTTTATGGAATAATCAAAGCAAGACTATAGATAGAATAAAATTAAACTTAACGCTATATAATAAAAATTGACGTGTAATTGATATTATTGCATATAAATATTAAAAAGAAATAACGTCCAAATAAACTAACAGCAATTTATTCACGGTTCGATTAAAACATCTACCTCATAATTATATTATATGAAATTTTAAATATGTATTTTATATTGCAAATTATGTTTATTATTTATTAATGTTATTAGTTTTTTCAATAGATTTTACAATTTCTTGGTATATTGATGAAAATAGTGATTTACATGTCTCATTATTTATTTTACACTTTAACACTATAGCAATTAGTACAACTTGCAATAATTTGACAGTACAAATACCACAGTAATTTATCTCGGGACCGTATGTGGTGGGACAGTGTGCAATTTCGCTTTGTAAGTTCTTGGAAGCCTCGCTCATCTCGTGACAACACGCGCCGCAGCATGATTATTACGTTAATTATTTCATTTTGTTTAATGAAAATTCGAACCTAATTTTTCTTAAATTATATTTCCACTTTAAAAAACTTCAAATATTTTAATACTTAAAAAATAAACCCAATGCACCACCCTATAGAATGTGTATTTTTAAAAAATTATATTATAGGTAAGTATTTATAGGTTACTAGAAAGAAATAATGATGAGTCTATACTAAAAAATCGTACTAACAATATATCTTGGTAAAATTATAATTTCGATCGCACGTGAAAAAAAATCGCGTTCTGAACTTTCATTTTTCCCAACAAATATTTCGTCGAATGAAATTCATTAAATGAAAATTATTCAGTATTTCAATGTATCGTTAATATATTCAAGTATATCATAAAAACATAAAATATTGTTTATACGTTCTGCAACAAATGAGTTATATGTTTATATTTCAATTGACCTTTATGTAATGAGCAACCTCAGAAATTACTCGCGATACCATATAGTTGTGTGTTTACTGACTTATTGTATTTATTCTGTAAAATTTTATGTTTATTTGGAAGCTTGTAATTACTTCGACCCATACCAGAGGTTGGGATCAAAGTATTGATTATATTTTTGTAATTCTCTGAGTAAAGTTCGATTTTACGCACAGTTTTTGATCCGTAAAATGCTACTTTTGCACACAGTATGCGTAAAGTAATGCGTAAAGTAATACAGTGCGTAAAGTAATGCGTAAAGTGATACAGTGCGCGTAAAGTGATACAGTGCGCGTAAAATAAAACTTTAAGCACATAATTACAAAAAATATTGTTCGACACACGTGCGTAATACTTTAGACACTTGTGTCCTAAACTACTATTTCATTTCCAAAAGATATACTCCGCTTCTGACGTTTCGGTGCTCATTACGTTTTCTATAAGTTTTGTGAAAGTTACACTTTTATGATCGATATTTCAGTTCTTTCTACGTGGTATCCATCATTTCAAACTCTAGTCAGAGTAAAATTTCAATTAAAGTGAAAATAAAAAATTTACTCTTTTCCAATTTTGCCTCTATTTTTCTTTCGGAAAATCTAGAAAATTGTTATTGTTTTGGCAAATATTTACCCGATATCCATGTCAATCAGAAATAGATATGTGATAAGACAAAAGACAAAAGGCAATTATAATTTGAAAACTTTTGACAGATTATTTATGCCCTTTGAACCTCCTCTTTGCCCCTTATTGAAGTACTCGAGAATTCTAATTAATTACTCGCCAATAAAGTCGGCAAATAATTGGATGATAATATGTATAGTTCCTTTTTAACGTTGAATATTCGTAGAATTAGAATTAACTGCACCATTTATTTAAGAAAAAATAAAAATATATTTAAATTTTATGTTTATATCAGAAACTTCACAGGACTTGACAACAAAATCGATTCAATTTCAAACCTAACGGGCATTATGATCTTAAAGAGGATTTCAAAACATCTAATAGAAATTTAATTTTCCTAATTCCTCTTTTCATCCTCTAAACATGCGGTTAGTTCTAATTGTGCCCATAAGAAGTTTTAAAGGGGATTTCAATTATCGATTCGAGAGCCGTATTGTTTATTGATAAAGGTATCATTGATGAACCAATAACTCTCAAGTTACCCTACACACGTATTACCAAAGCATAGTCATTTTATCGTCATTCTTTACCAGTATCTTGGCTTAAGGAGATACTTATAAAAATCACCAATGCGCGTATAATTATTGTATAATATTAATGTAATTTTTCATAATCCAATGTAATTAATTTCAGTATATTTCATAACATTTGTGTGTAACTTAACCTGACACTTTTCGACTATGATCAGTTACGCGTTGAGTTACAAATAATTGTAGATATTCTTTAATTAAAAATATAATTCATGTATATAATGCAGCAGTCTTGACTTCATTAATTTTTTAAGACTGTTATTTAGTTTTTAAACAATCATTCATACGAAACGCAAAGTAAAACCAATGTATGTATATATATTTATATTTTTTTTTTAACAATAAATATATATATTTATTGTATTTTTTATATTTTTCTTTTATGTATATATACAAGAAATAATAAAAGAAGTACGAGATGGTATATTTCAATAAAATGGAAAGTTTGGAGTAATTAACAAAAGCCAATGAAGGCAATGAATGAATATACTATACAGAAATGAAGCAGAGCAAAATATTTTACTAATTTAATTAATGCGAAGGGTCACTCAATTTCAAATAATACTATACCTGACTGATAATCTTTAAGTTACGTGACATCTATAAGTGTTCGCTTACAAGATTGTACAAGAGAAATTCCAGTCCGATGAACTGAAACCCAGGAACAAAGGGGCTCACTTAGTGTTCCGAGTACGGCAATTACTGACCGGCGCCAATGGCTTCGTCGGATGAAGCGTCTTATACTATCAGTTTGGAACGTATACCCAGCAGTTTCAATCCAGAATGTAGTTTTGATGAGCGCTGAAGTTGTCCTAATCGAGTAATCAATACCTGTGATAATTGCCCCCTCCCCCCAACTGCTCCACCTCCTATCAAATTATTACTTCCAGCTACTCCTCGGTAGCGTTGCATTCTAGTCTATCAAACGTATAATCAGTGCTTATATTGTTCATCGGTACTAATCAAGAGCTTATTGCCCCTTGCGTTAACATTTTTCTAATGTATATGTATTATAATAATAGATGATTTTCTTACAACTTATAATTTTTTCGAAACTTTTCACGCGAGGAAAGGAAAATGTGAAATGTTTAAACTTCAACAAAACAATCGAAATAATAAGTTCAGTACAAATCATTTTCTTTCTTCGCACATAAACGCGTTCACTAAAAAGTACACGGTGTAGGTAAACGGAACGTCGATTTTTTATGAATTCTTAATTAATTAGCAGAAGTAAAAAAGTGATAACGAACTAACTATTTCAGAATCTAATAATATATCATTAAAAATAATTAAATAATTGTTTGATATATATCTTTTATTTTATATTTTTATACACATTTTATACACATATATAAATATATATAAGAAGAATACTTATATATAAGTAGTAGTAGTAGAGAGAGAGAGAGAGAGAGAGAGTACCACTCCTTTTATCGAAAAATTCGAAGGCCTAAAATGTCGTTGTCTGTTTCTAAATTAGCCCTAAATTAGCCATAAATACAGGCATTACTTTTTTGTGCGAATATTAAAAAAAAAAGAAAAATAATGAGGGAGACTACACGAATAAATGATAAAATTATTAAAACAACATTTTAAAATAGCGAAAAAATGCTAACAACTTGTAAAATATTCGAAAACGTTATAGGTATGTGGATGAAACGGAACGCACGTATGTTGTGCGTGAATTATTGCGAATTCTAAGTATAGTTTCAGGTAATTTTAGTCATGCACTTCTCTCTCACTCTTTCTCTCTCTCTCTCTCTCTCTCTCTACTACTACAACTTATAATAAATAAATTGCTTAGAATTTATTTAAATTCTTATTTAATACATATTTCCATTTACTTAATTTTTTTTTTAATCCGTTCCGTTGCTGAATTCTTGAATACATTTATTTATTTATTATGAATATTCTAAAAATATCGATAAGTTTTACATTTAAATTGTGTAAACGTCATTGGACGAATTTAAAAAATTTTTCATTTAAAAATTTCATATAATCAGATACGCAAAAGTTGATATTTACGTCCTTTCTAAACCTATCAATATAGACGACTAGAACCTTTTTACACACATATCACTAGATACGTTAAATACGTTACAAGCATGTGTCTATTTCAAATTTTATGGTATCTTATAATAATTTTTAATTAGTTCTGTCAATGCCAATAATTATAGGTATACTTATTTTTTCCGTCAAATCATTATATGAAACTATATATCGATCAGTTCCAGCTTGTATAGACGATTAATGTGGATGTAGGCTCAGGTGAGACTCTGAATTCCGACTCGACTTATACTACTGATTCTACGCATATAGACTACCGCATATACACGGCCACATATAAACTGCCCCGCATACAGACCACCACAGGCAACTGTTTTGGCGATATATTTTCGACGCTAATAAAAGTCGAATTCGCGTAAACAAGATTTTAGTAATCACATGGTCGTGTTATAAAAGTGACGAAAAAAAGACAAATTACCACATCTTGGCAAGAAGCGTTGAACTCCGAACCCCGTTGAGACGACCGCGGTCGTTAGTTTGCTTAGATTTACATTTCTTTCCGCTTGAATTTATTTCTCTTTGCCTCGAAAATTAAGCTGAATCTAGGGAAACGAGAGAGACAGACCTGGCGTAAATTTGCAGAATGACAAAGACCCGCGACAGCAAGAAATTTTGGGCAAAAACAGGATTTCTGCGTAAGAGAGTATCCGGAGAACAGGAGGTTCGCCGAGTAACTTAGAATATGAGGGAGGTTGCACGGAAAGAGAGGGAGGTTGCGAGAGGGGAGAATGCCGACGAGCTTAAGGGAGTCAGAAGGGCGAGAGGGATGTACGGGGCAAGGGGCAAATTGCAGAGGGGATACGAACACCCAGAACGGGGAAGCCGATGATGGCTGGATAGGAGGAAAAGCAGGAAAGCAAAATGTGGGGGAAAACGTAGAGAAGGAGGACCGTATAAACACAGTTACGCAGTTTAAGCGGGTGACGAAAAGTGTGTGGGACGAAAATGGAGTGCTAAAAAATAGAGCAAAGCGTCATATACGTGGGACGTTCAGTCGGCAGCTGCCGTGGCAAATATCAAGTGAATCTTGCTATATATAAGTATGACTTGTACCAGTTTCAGCGTCGCAGTTGTTTCGACGATTTCAAAACGAACGCACGACATTTCGGTTACGTGTGTTACGCATATATATAATCGAGCGTCGATGTCGCGCAGGAATGGATTCAGGGATTACCATCCGAAATCAATTATCTCGTTTAGCAATCGAGGTAATATCGAAACTTTGGTTTCGCTGCATCGCGTGTTCGATCATAAAATGACATTACGTTTGCATATATATATGTGTGTGTTGTGTATATATATAATTGTTGAACTCGCGATCGGTCGTATCAAACTGAGACTGCAGCGGAAAAAAACGAATTCTCGATAAAGAGACATCGTTTATGTCTATACCGTTTATGTCTACGTCGCACAGTGTCGTGTCGCTGGTAATTGTAGTATATAAATGAAATGTTGCTAAGAACAATTACCTCAGTTTTTTGCTGTACGTCATAAATTAAATTCGCGTCATTTGAAATTGCTTGCAACGGGCGTATCTCACATGCATACACGGCCCGTCCTCTTGGTGTCCCATCTCAAGCTCGCGAGTAACGACCCATTAAATCTCCCAAACACCCCCGGAATGTCATAATTGTCGAGCGGTCATTTTTTTACGCCTTTTTATTTGTCGTTTAATGGAGCTAATCTACTAATTCATTTATACTTTATTCATTAGGAATATTGCGGTTTCTTAATCAAGATTTATAAACATGATAGCTATATTGGCAATCAATAAATGAAGGGAAACATTGATTACACATATAATCATAATAATCATAAGAATCATAATTTTTTAATTATTCATCCACTGCTTAAAGTAGGTAGGTATTGTGTCGTCATATTTGACCGGAAATATGCGTAAGTGTTGTTTGGAAAATATCGGAATATATTTTTCAAAATGAAATCTTCTACACTTACTTGATAAGAAAAGATCTTGGAGGGCCTGGGCAGCTTGACAGAGAAGAGCCCAAGTTTCTGCGGCTGCAAGTCCAGCTCCTCTCAATGCAAGGACGTCCCCCGCAACGATCCCCAACCCAGCTCCACCGGAAGTCCTCATCGGCATTCTGAAACAAAGTTTTTCATTAAATATCGCAAACTGCTATGCATGAACTTGTAAAGTTAAAAGAAATATCTAGGATATATTATTTAAGAAAACATATATTTGATTTTTAGTTTTATTTAAAAAACATTTATTTTTTAATTAAATCATATTTATCAGTAGATTTTTTAGCCAAACTTAAACATTAATATCATTATTATTTTTACATTTTATAATATTACATATGTATAAGGTACACGCTATTTCAAATTACGCTTATGTATAGTGAGAACTTTGCAGTGAGAACTTGGCTGGAAACATGAAAATGCAATTATGTTAATGTTTTCAGTATATTTTTACGTGGAAACTACCTAATGTTTACTATATCAGAGAAATCAATGTTCTTGCTAATCATGATCATTATGGAATTTCCATTCCAGTTCTGATTGAACTTGGAAATGTATGCGTCGCAATTTCTATATAGAATTATAAACAGAAACAATCTCATATACTTTCAACCGAACAATAAACGTCAAGTACACGTCGCACTTCGTCCCTGCGCTTGTCTGCCGTATGTCGAAACCATAAATATAATAAGTAATGTGAAAATGTCAGCGAATGCATAGTACGAAAAGTAGAGCAACAACATTTCATGATAAATTCCCATTGATAATGTAAAGAATACGATCCTCATCATTTCGAAAAAAAATTGCGTGACTAGCACGTTTTAAATTAAATAAAAATAAAAATTGTATGTATTGGTGAATAACCTCTTCTTTCAACATATTTGCAAAGACATATGTTGATGAGGAAAGTACGTACTTTACATGAAAGTATATGTAAATATTTGTTTAAAATGTAAATCTATGTCCTTATTTGACATGTTTTTACACGTCTAATTATAATGAATGGTAAATATGGTTCTCTGATTCTTTAGTCAGTGCAATGCTGTAAATTATCACTAAAATCTTTGACGTAATAATTTCACTGAATTATTCCAAGATAGTCCATTAAACTAAATACGATAAAAAAAGCGTATTTTTGAGATCCTCAAAAGTTTTATTTTCTCCAAAGTTGATACGTTCTGTAGATAGAATCTTAACAAATAAATTTTGAATGGAATTCACTACAGCCCAGCAATAACACAATAAGTACCAATGATGTAATAATAAATATATCATGGTTGTTTCCTATACATAAAAGTTATATTAATGTTACATAAGTTTGCACGTTTTGTTTTAATAAGTGCGAATTATATTATGTGAATCTTATCATATGTCACTATCTCGATATTTTCAATTCTATACCTTACTCAAAATTTCAGAATTAATGTTTGATGCATATAATATAAAATAAAACGCGATATATGCCTTTATTTAGAGAAATCATTTTAATGTGTTTTATTTTTTGAAGACTCGTGCAGGGTGGTAAACAGTTTAAATTAAAACCGTTACTATTCACTATTGAACTTTTGGTCTAAGCGATCGCAAAACTCTATTATAAAAAAACGTGACACACGTCTTTTCGATGTACAGTCGTGTCTCAACAAAATTTTCCACGCGAATTTGAAGTAGAATTTTTGCCCGAAAATACGGCGTGGCGCGGAAAGAAGGCACAGTACAGTTTTGAGAATTAAATGTCACAATGCAGAAGAAAAGCCTAATTGTATTACAAAGATTCAATTTATACAAAGTTGAATTTTTTATTTATATAACTTCCATCGACATATTATTAAAAATATATATAGCACATTCGTAAATATTTTCTTTCTAACACAATGAAGATAAAAAAGAATAAATATTGATCTGCTAATATAAAAATGCCTCTCATATCGTATAGAAAAACCTGTCTATGTCGAGTATGATATGACATCGAAAGTAATGCTGGAAATCAATGATTCAATAGAACAATTGAACTTCAAATATACAATAACTAAGAAACGATAAAAAATTCTATATTTTTAAGGGGTAACAAAAATAAAGTTTTATTACTATAAAAAAATCTTTGGAATTTGTTGAAATTCCAAACGGAATCGATACTTCCAGTTACATCATTTTTCAAATTATTCTGAAAAATCATACCATTGGAAAAATGGATTCAAACGAAAGTTTTAAGCGCTTATATCTACGGAGAGTACTTGTAGGTCTTGTCTACACAGGACCCATCATCGAAGAGCTCTTCGAGCACTTATGTATTCGTACGATCGAATATTTAAGCGCACTACCGCTCGACCATTGTGAAGAGTTTCCATCAGGTGACCTATGAATGATAGGAATCCAGAGACCATCCAGGATTGATGGAGCATTGTTTACAAAATCCGGGCTTTTCTTGCCTTTAAATGAGATTATAATTCACAAATGAAAATTAGAATATACGCACTCTATTTGATATACGGATTTGAAATATTAAGATGGCATTAGTTTGATGAGGAAACTATAAGGAATCTTCATAAAACGTTCAATGAAGAACATTATCATAGAGTTTACAATTAAAATGATCATACATAGGGTACAATATACATTCACCCGCAATGGTCACAGTAAAGGACTAATATATAAAACTTTAAAACGAAAAACAATACTATCAAGTTACAATAAGAATTTGAAATTCTTCTTTTTCTAGATCACTTAGATCCAAACATTCTGTAGGTATTCAAAATGTTGTCAAAGTGTGCATTTCAGCAAATTGCAATTAATTCGATTTGAGACGCATAACTCATGCTTACGAGGTATTATGTAACGTTTTGTATAAAACATTTCATCGTATACTATTATGTAATCGAATATCACGTCACGTCGGCGGAACATTTTCTGTGCTACAAATCTCGACACCACCGATTCGTCATTTAACAACGTTCATTAGATTCTTCTATTTGTACGACTGACGGGTGTGATCCAGTTATCGCGCGTCAAATTTCGAACTCAATCCTATTTTCAGCATTCAATCATAAAATGTTAATCCTCCAGAGAAATTCTCATGCAAGCTAAAGATTTTCATCGGGATATGTTAAAGTTCAACTGAAAATTTGAATTTGCACATTTTACAGATGATTTGGAAAATTCAATCGAACTTGCGCTCACCGAAAATGGAGTTTTTACTGGGCATGTATTCGAACTGACGACGTCCTAAAGCGCGATGAGGGTAGCGAGGCGAAATTAAATGCAAGAACGTTTGTTTCGTAAAAACTTTCATGGCTTGCAACGGTCTTTATGTTGAAACAACTTAAAATACTGGCAGGTTTTGTCGTCCCTTCGGTGTAAATATCTTCCGCTCGACGACACACTGGCAACTTTGACGTTTTCGACAAGTTTTTGAGACGATCGACCCAGTGGCAACTTTTTTCGCTCTTGCCAGTAAGTACTTCGGTACTCTATGAACCGGTAGTAACATTCCCCACCGTATAAAGTTCTTGTCTTTCAAAATCAGTATCATATGTTGCTGGTGTCGATGTGTCGATACTTTATCTGGTAGAAACTTTGCCATTATTTTTAACGTACTTAATAATGGATGAAGTACGAATTAGGAAAATTATAGACATAAACATATGTAAAATGTTAATGAAACGTGTAACAAATTGTGACAAAATATATCTTTTATCTTTTCCTCGCTGACCGTTCAAGAAGTTTTATTAGCGAGCAATTGAACAAGGTAGTTAATTAACTGTTCATTAAAAATTGTTCTTGCAATACAATTTATTGATTTCAAATCTTAACTTTGAATAATCCTATATATATATATATATATATATATATATATATATATTTAAAAAACTGATTGTATGAAAACACATCGCATTATTCGCAAAACTGAACATAAAACCTTTGAGTGAAAATATTAATTCATGTAGCAAAACTGTAGGTCGTATTTTGTCATGTATTGTAATTATATATTTATATACAATATCGAACCGAGCGACTGACGGGCGTACCTACTAAACATAATAAATATAAACTTCATAAACGGAATCGCATCGAACCCGATCATTTATTTGCGATTTCGAAACTCATAATAATGTAATAAACCATCGTCATTTTTGTATGAACTGATAGTGCCTCATTGCTCTTTATTCAGAATTAAACATGTAATTTTAATAAGAATGGGAGAAGCAAACCAATTAGATAATAATTAAAACATAATAATGCAATTCCTATGAAATACGGTGTGACGTAATAAAATGTCGTCATAATGATGTTGCAATGAGTTCTATTTTTACGAATACATAAGATATAAACAATGTTTAATGTTTTACTTAAATTTCGCAAATAATGCAATAAAATGAAGCCATCCAAGTATATTTTACAGATTTAATTCTTTCTAAAGAATATGATACAAACGATATACATTAATGCGATATACGTAATTCGGATTGAATAAAGATCATTCAATTTTTTAAGACTCTACATGAACAAAAACCTGTGAAGTAATGCATATACTGAAACAACATGAATTATATAGAGAACTATTATATTTCGATAACTATTTAAAAAAAAAGATGTTTCTCTATATTGGTCTACAAATTGTAATACAATAATTTAAATTAATTTCTTAATGTTAACATAATTTCAAGCGTAAATTGTATTTTTACATGGTCAAATTTGTATGTTTTCAATTTTTCAAACTTGGGAATCGGCACAAAATAATGCTAAGCAGTAATCGAAATGATCGAAGTTACAATCCTTCGAGATCTGTAGTATTCTATTTCCATACATGATTTGACTTTTGTGAAAAATTCATTCTTCGTAGACAGGTTATGTATTGTGCTGGTTTACCGGTGTTTTGTTCGGTTAGCTTGGATTACACCATGTCGTAGGCTGCATCTGGTGATTCTGTAGATGGCCTGTTATGATCGTGAGATCCATGCTTCGGTTCATTTGAGTCGCGAGTCTGCGGAGTGGCTATATCAAGCAAAATTATCAATCTCATTTTATCTTATGAAAATATATCTTGTAATTTTAAAGTCTATACTACTTCATATTGACACTAACTAAAAAAATTATATATTCCATTAAGTTGTAAGACTTTGCTAGTAAAGATTTCGATGTCGGCAATACGCCCTTAATATATTTAACCTATTATAATATCAAATTACAGTATTGTTTCTCTTATTTAAATAATAATAAAATGTATGTATGTATATATATCATGGTCATCATTATTTTGCTGAATTTCGAATTTCTTTGCTCCTAGGTGATAAAAATTTGCTATCTACCATATTCGTGGGTGTGTAATTATACACTAGCGAGTGGGACAATCACAGTTGTCCTAGACTCTATGAATTATTATATTTAGTGTTATTATGGTTTTTTTCGAATAGTAACGCCATGAAGGTAGATATATATGAGATCATGTATTGTCAAGTTACATAAATAACTGCTGGTTTTAGCCTCAGCGATAGGAAATCGATCAAGATTGTCAAAAGCATTAGAAATATTCTGAATATCAGGCTACTTTTTGCGGTTAAAAATTCCTTACACATAATTTGAAAGTTAATTTAATCATGTTTAGTAAAGAATGCCAGATTTTACATTGTACATACCGCATATAATTAAAAAGGTTTCATTATGTTTTAATAATTTAGTAGAATACTAAAAATGTACGATATTAAAAAAAAGAGTATTTAAATTATCTACAATATATCAAAAAATCAATCGAATGACTTTTAATAGAAGCCAATTACACTTACTTTCAAATGGCATTCCCCCGATGAACTTCCTAAGAAGATCAATATCATGTACAAGTTCCTCTCTGAATTTTTTAGCTTCTTCAAAAACTGCATCAGTTTCGTTCAACCGTTGTCTAAGCACTTTGTCAGAATCGTTCTGAATCCTTTGGTAAATATCGTCAACAAAATCAACGGGTGAAGGTATTGCTGGCGGCGGCGGAGGAGATTGAGGGTAGGGAATTGCTGTACTTGGAGAAAGGGACACCACAAATACTAAAACTGCTATAGCGATGCAAACTATCACTGAATGTAGTCTATACATGATTAATCTTCACAAGTTAGCTTCAAAATTTTCTTATCTTCTGGAAACAATATGTATTCATATTATTTTTGTGTGCCTTTTAAAATTCTTTATGGCAAGATTGTTAAAGAAAACATTAATGTTACATAATTGTTACACTGTGATTTACTGGGTTGTAGGAAATATGATCGGTGAATTAATAATCGGCCAAACTATAAATTTTACGATTAAAGTTTGTCAAAGGGTGAATAATGTACAAATACAAAAATTATAATATAATATGAATTTTAAGGAATTCAATTATACGGGTTATTATTATTTCTTAAAAACGCTATAAAGTGGAAAAAATTATTATCGCACTCATTGCAGAAATTAACAATGAAAACTTCATTTTCAAACTTCAGGGTCTTTTGACCAATTGCGTACAGGTGTGCTAATATGCTTAAAAAATTATTTAATCAGGATTTTGAGAAAATTGTTTTAACTTTAATTTAAAAATGCTTCGAAATTTCTTTTTTTTTAAGTATAACTCTAAATACATAAAACTGAGGTGATTAACACAACTTAAAGTTAAAGGTAAATCATTATCTATTAAAGTTTCTATCAAAAATTAGACATATAATTTACAGTTACTTACCAAGTGCTCAATGGTAAAAATTATTACCACGTCTTCGATGTACACTGACTCGCTCTCAAATTTTGCGTCGTATTTTATAAGGTCTCACTAATCTTTAACAATACGAAATATGTATATTTCGGATAATGCGCCATTGTTAACTTTTGAATGTGAATTTTCATTCATTAGTATATTCGTCACTATTTATGTTCAGGCACGACTTAACATCACTTTATGCAAATGCTGAACTGTAATGTCTAAAAGAACATCTTCCTGATTGACGCACTGTTTATATTCTTATAAAAATAGTCCACAGTAATTTTTCACAGTGTATAAATAAAAGCTAAGATAAAAATGAATAAGTATACATCGTTGATTTCCTATTTGACATTATTATATGAAGACCAACATAAATAAAATAAGCCCTCAAGCAGTAGTAATTCATTAGTTCGTTGCGTTGTTGCATATAAATTATTATAAATCATTATATTATTCTATCAGTTTTACATAATTTTGAATGTCATTTGAATACAAAATAAATAGTGATAGGTCATGAATAAATCCATGTGTCAATAAACTGTTTGATGCATATAACTAATATATATGTACCTACAATATATATGTAATAATATATAATATAACATATATTAACAATTACATCAGGTATATTTTCTATGTATAGATAACTCAGCACGTCCTAATCATATTTTATTTATCCAGGGACACCCTAATAAGTGGATTAGTAGAAATTAATCCACTTATTTCTTACACTATCCATTTTTCCTATGCTTTTAACATGGTAAATATCGGAATTGCATAAGAATTAGTTAAAAAATGTTTTCATTTCTACCAGGGAATAAATGATGCTTTAATTTTTAAGACTTCAGTTTCCTTTAAGCATACAGCAGTCGCAAAAATTAACAATTTTATTTTCTTAAAACCTAAATGAAGGAATAAGAATTGAACAATTGTCTTATATATAAATATACATTATTTGATTATGGCAATATTCTTGGCTTACCAGTAATGGTTCAATGGTAAATGTGTGAAAAATTAAAGTAAAAAATTATTTGTCCCAACAAATGTGTCCCAAACCAATATGCTCCAGCTTTTATAATTATTTAACGTGATTAATTCAATACCGAATACTCAACTCTATAACCGATATTAAACAAGAACTACCATTTAATTCCTTCCTGTATGTTTTGCTATAAAAATATAGTAATTTCCCTTAAATGGGTAATTAAAGTCCGTCCTCAGAATGACAACTGGTATGGTAATATTTCCAAGAGCAGTTTTCATAGTGCAATACTGAAATTGTAAATTACCATATGCATTCTACATTTTTTATACAACTACGTATTAAAAGCAAGCGAACTGCAACAGCCTCATGGACAAGTGTTGCATCAGCTTTACTTCCTACTTTTTGTCGCTACCTTAGGATGTAACGTTTGAAGACTTTAAACGCTCAATGTTCTAGTTTTCTATAAGCTGCATCATACAATTATATAAATAAATTCATATACGTTTTTATCGTATATCCTATATTTCTTGCAGTGGCTTTTAAATTAAACGCAATTACATTTTATGTCAGTTTAGAGTGATTTAAGCTCACATGAAATTAATGATATTAATGTATCATTGCTAAACAATCATTGTAACCGAATCCGATTATTCAATGGTAAATTTTACTAAAGAATGCGGGACAATCCAGCCGTGAGTTCCGATCGAGGAACGAAAATTAAACGAATAAGTACTATACTTATTGAACTTCGAATCGATATGGCGCATTTATACCCCTCATTCAGTTTGTAAAATCTCGGTTGCTCGAGATGAAATGGTTCTCGCTGATCAGGCAAACAATGATGCATTCATAACTTTGAACTTTCATAGCGGACGTGCGAAACGCGCACGCGGCATTCAATACTTCAAAACTAGAGCAGCAAGCAAGCGGCTTGTCATCGAAATTCATATTCAAGTTATATGTACTTACACTTACGCATGTAAATACGGAAGTGAAAATTATAGTTTATTTTCTTAGCACGCATAAAGCCGTCTGGAAAAATTGAAAAGGCACTAAACAAACAGTAACTGAATTCTAACAAGTGTTTTGGACAATATTCAATGCGCTTATTAAAATGCCTTATCAATAAACTGTCATCGGTATAATGCCCCAGTACTTCTTACGGTACAATTTCAAATACCAACTTCCAGCCGTATTTAATTAGATACATTATATATCAGTACCGAGACCGTGGTCAATGTCCACCGGCGGGAAAATGGAATTGAGTTTCAATAGGCTGCTGTAGTAAATCATCGGTGCGCGAAGGAGAATCCCGATAGCAACAAGTTCGAAGTTGATAATGATTTTCCCGCCATATGATGTGCCAATTGTACGCCCATTTGGAGTTCGATCATTTTCCAGCAATTATAAGGGATAAATTAGAAAAATTACGCACTGTTATCGACAGCGCGGTACTCCGCGTTGCTTTATTCTAGACCTCGAAAATGCTGCGGGTTCTAAGAGCTAAATTCTTGTCATGTACGCCTTCATTCAAAATGATTTATGTACCCTGATATTTTATTAACCGTGCTTTCGAAAGTGAAATTGTTTTTAATAATTATAATTCTCGGTAAAATCGGTAAGTGATTTGGAGATTTTATTACAACAATTTTAATTTCTGAATTTTTTATTTCCATATTAGCAATCTGACATTTTAAATTTCAAGCAATTATTAGAATATTACATGGAAATAGGTATTGTGTAATCAACATTACTATATTCAAGACTGCCCTTTTCTATAATTGACAGAGTCATTTTCATGGTTGATACATAACCATAGTATGTATAGTATGGTTGCTTCAATAATACTTTTTTATGTTCACTTGGGTTATTTTCGTGTAAAAGGTACCATTTAAAAATAGTACTTTTCGGTACGAGTGTACGTAAATTACGGTTTGAAATTGACAACTACTGGTAAACGTCGCACTGTATGAAAAAATAACATTTCCTTTTTCATATTAGTATACAAAATGTCGTTGTTCGACATTAAACAATCTATTTATTTGTTTATTATGTTAACAAAAACATATAACAGATATATATGTTACGAAACGAATATAGAAAAGGTGTTGATATAATAAAATTTGTTAATGATAGTTTTCTGTTGAAATTTACTGAGAATTTTTCCTAACAATTTCGTTTTTTTAAATATTAATTTGTATATATATCTTCGCAAAAGTTTTTTTTTTCATGTTTTTATAACATAATATGGTGCAAACTATACATATGTGCAATAATCGTACAACCATGTATATTATTGACAAATATATAATTTGTAGTATTTCTTTATCGGCTATATATTTTAAATATGACGTTGAACGTTTCTTTATTACAAAATAACAGTAAATTTTAAAGTGCACCGTTATAAATTTTATCAAGAGAAGCATTATGCATCGGGCCATAAAAATAACGAATGACTAAAACGACGTCGAGCCTCGAAATTTATACTTGCAGTATACATGTATAGTGTTATCTGTTTTGCTAAAACTTTTAGAAGTTAACAAAATCTTGGTACAAAAATCATAAAACTTATTTTAAACAAAATTTATTATTTAACAAATATAGTTATTTATTTAGATCTAAATATTTTCGTCGTATAAATTTTATTTCTTGAAGAATACGGTGGTTATAAAATAATGCATATGAACTAAAATGCAAAATACCTTTGTATGATGACAGCCCTTTATCGTGAAAACAAATGAATTCACATTTTTATCTAAATTTGACTCCTGATTTATTAAACTTATTTTTTTGTATTATATTTATTATAAATACTATAGTGTATTTCGACATGGAAAGTGTATTTTCTGTAAAACTAAATAAAGATAAATTGTAACGTTAATATATATACTCGTACGGGTAAAATGTGATTATATAAATATTACTTCCATGGATGTTGAAAAAATATGACGTAAAAAATAAAAGAACGAACTATTTGTCTACTTCTTTTTTTGTTTTATTTTTTATTTTGTTCTAGTTTAGAGTTTTGAAATGGAAAATCCACATATCATTCATAAAATTGTGACTGAATGAATTATCACCATATAAAACGATGAAAAATTGGTAAAAGAATTCTTTACTGCTATTTTAATTCTTATAACTGAAGTTGATGCTTGTGGTATTATTTAATAATTTTAAATGTTAATAATTATTCCTCTGTGGAAACAACCAGGTCATACTTCGAAATTTAGGTGTGTTGACTTTGAACTAAAATCTCTCAGGAGACCATCTCGATGCAACTTAGGCGCTATATGCTATTATGAATTTAATTTACAAATGTTCGGTATTATTTATAAATACTTAGTAGCTTTCACTGATGTAGGATTTATGAATTTCAAACGTGGATGAAAGTTTAATTATATTTATTACTCTCTAATATGTTGTTGAAGGATATATAAGTTTATCAATATTATGATAATATGCGTTCGTTTGAAGCAGACTATGTAATGGAGGTCTAACTGCACCTAACCGCATCTTGTGAAAACGTTATACTATTTAAACAAAAATTTCAGTTAATAAACAATGAGATTAGATGTATGTAACATCACCCGGATAAAAAATAATTAAAATCACTTCCGATTCCTATATATATTTTTACAAGAAATGTAATATGGTCTGGAATATTTGAATTTCAAATCCTTAAAGCAAAACGTTAAATTTTAAATAACCCCCTTCATCATTTTGAAACGAAGCATAATCCTGGTACCTTACATAATATATATATAAATATACTTAAATCACTTTAAAAGATCATACAGTTGTATGTTTGTATTACAAAACTGTTATTATTAAATTATAATAGATAAAAATTAAAAAATATCAATGTAAATAAATGTTTTTGGAAATTCAACGAGCTTATGTTAACAATGAAAAGAGAGCGTCTTAATACTCTGGGCTGTTTTGAATAACAATAATAGTACAATTATATACATAATTAGTTTGACGTTGGAAACTATCATATAATTTGAAGTACAGTTATTATAGGTATGGATTATTATGTTGAATATTATGCTCATGAATATTTAATTTTTTTACCGCAAAAATATTTTTATAAGTGAATATATTGGCAAGACTGTCAGTAAACAAACAGACAATTATCATTTCGGCAAATATGCGCAGATATCCATCTTCAAACATTTATTACCTAGTAATATTTGTTTCGCACTGCATTTTCCTTATTTTCGACTTTAAGAAGGAATGCCAAAAATAAAACGCAGTTTCCAGTTGTTTATTTATACCAATGACAACCTAACTCAGCGTTACAGTGGTGTTTATAATAAATTTTGGCGATTAAAATTTTCCCATCGTTTTTCTTCATGTGCGCATGCGTACTGGGCAAAACGTGACGATTCTAGCATGGCGCTGTCTAGCTGTTGGCATGGGAGTGGAATGGCAATTTCCATTTCTACCAGGGTCGGTTTTTTGTTAATATATAATATCGATTGTTCACTTATAAAATAAATATAGATTAATTCATATATCATCATAAAATATAAAATAATTTTATTGCAACATCAATCAAAATATACATTTCGTCAAACAGATTGATGTTTTTTACTCCATTCAAACTTATACGCGCGTAAAATATTGTCCATCAGTCTATATCAATTATTCAATTAGACATGCATTTGAAATTATTCAATACTCCATTCGAAATGCTGCAACTTCAATTTATTTTTAAAAATGTCATTAAATATTCACTTTCTCTCCAGTAAATATATATATATATATATAAAGGGATTAAACTTCCTTTTCCATTTTATTTATATATGTTGATGCATATTTTTATCAACTCAGGTCTGCTCTATACCTAGTGAATATATATCTGACTGTCGGCCTCTAAGGTATTGCTAGTATACATAGAGTTGCAATAAATGTACTAACATCAACCAGCTTGACTGGTGCAATTTTTTTAAACGTACCTTAAACATCGTCGATAGGTGCATCAGCGCGCGGCGGAATTCTCGCCTTGATGACCTCGTAAGGCGCGATTGGATGATATCGCGATCCAGGGAGATAGTAGGCCAAACAGGAAACCCCGACGAGAAACAGGAAGAATAGGAAGACCAGGTCGAACATCAAAAGAGAATTCAAGGTCAATAGCTGCATCGTGCAGCTTCCTTTACCATTCCACTCCACCCTTCTTTGTAGCACGCTTTGTTAAGCCATCGTTAATCGATTCCGCGGGCTTCTCTTCACGACGTCACTCTTCTTCGATTCTTCACTTTTTCGATACTTCCCGGTTGAAGTCACTTTTTTATTTGAACAATTGTGTTAATCAAATTAAGAGCAGGATTACTGACATTACTGTCAGAAATTATTTACCTTTGTGTAAATGTAAAATGTGTACACGTGAAAAAATTTCAATCAAAGTTCCAATTGAAATAATACTATAAATAAACAAATTAAAAGGACTCTATGAAAATTTTTTCTTGACGTCAATTGTTTTTCGATAGGCTACAGGATTACATGCGTGTAACGTGAAACAAAAGTTTCAAACGTGATGACGGTGTAAAATGTGACTGACATTATTCTATAAATGTCGGTACGCGTCGATACTCGAATGTCGGTTTGAGTTAAAAGAAATTTCTATAAAATCGGACAGTGGTCAAAAAGTTGTTATAATCAACACATTGATATCGTATTCATACGTATAATACCATTATACATATAGTTAAAGAATAAATAAATTATCTTTAGACTATTTGTTCTTGCACTGATTTTTATAACTAATATTTTAATCTTATACATAGATAATACAAAAACACACAGGCCATAAAAAATACTAAGAAAATAAAATTGTAATTGCAAACGAAATCACGTGGAAAATTTGTTGCTTTTCTGTTGCTAATTTTTTTTTTTTTTAACATCCAAGTTTATTTACAATCTGTCTGATGGGACAATAAGTAATTTTTATGAAATGTACATAATAACTTGTAGATATCTCCTC
>JAPYZR010000687.1:0-28284 GCA_030522945.1 Trichopria nigra | reverse complement strand
TGGACTGAGCGGCTGCGGCCGTAGGCCGCAGTCGCGAAGTATATTGAATTATTGAGGCCCGAATTATTGCGAGCGAAGCGAGCCGGGGGTCCAGGGGGCAGAGCCCCTTGGTGGGGTTGGCGGCCGGAGGCCGCAGGGGCGAAGCCCCTAGTTAAATCATGCTTTTGGATTCTAGAGGTGACGGTAACAAAAGCTATTGTTGGTAAAAATTGTCATATACTGATTGTTGTTATTTCTTATCAATATATATATATATATATAGTAGAAAAACGTCAATTTCATCAAAACAAAAAAAAAAGTCAATATTTTTTTCAATATTTTTTCTTGTCATAAAAGTATGTATTTTATAAAAAAATAACAAATTTTTGTCTAAAATTTCATGCAGAATACAATACATTTTTTTTTTAATATTGTATTGAGTTTCGCCATATTGTATTAGCTAATGAATTTCTTTATTTTGACTTCATATTTTATATTAGCTACCTCAAAAACAATAAGAATATGTTAATATGATATAAGAAAAGATTAATATCATTTCGAGTTTAATTGCATCCCTTAAAAGGGTTAAATAAAGGGGATCTTAAAGTAGAACAGTTACCGACCTAACCTCAAAATAAGAAAAGTATATAAGTAAAAAAGGATTCAAATGTTTTTTCAAAAGTCGGACTTTGGAAGGATGATTCTGCACATCGTGTATAATCACCAAAAAACTATTGGTGACATCCGAAATAAATTATTTTCCCTTACCAGCTACAAAAATAATTTATTTCGGATAATCCTCGTTTAATTTTGAACCAGATTCAGCGATATTCATCGTAGAATCACCCTTCCAAAGCCGAAATTTGTCCTTGATTTTAAAATGTTGCACATTGTTTTCGTGATATGCTATATATCTTTAAAAAGCGACGACTTCCACATTTATTGGCCCAGCGATGTTTTGTGTTTTTATTTTGAATAAGGTTGTTATTGCAAACGTGACGAAAGTGCAGATAATGAAAATTACTCCAATGGTAGTAAGATTTCGCGCCGAAACATTTCAAATACATGTATTATGCCGATGATGACGTGTTGGACTTTTGCGTTCGCTTAGAAAATAAAAGGAAAAAAAAAAACAGATTTAAAACAGTATCTGAGAAGATACGCTTTATCTCTAATTGGACGAGCGGTATATATCTTGGTTGTAGTTAACCTCAAAACATTCGTTGTGTGCGGAGGATCCCTAAAAAAGAAGAAAGGAAAATCAGTGTAATTTCGTTATCGTTTCTGCATCGTGACTATCGCCTCCACGATAACCCGTATAAACCTGAAAATAGACGGAAAAAAGTCTCTCAAGTGAAACAATAAGTCATTAAATTGTTGCGTTTTAACAATAATTTTATTTATTGCATTGTGAAATCACAGGAGAGTTATACACTTGCTTTACATATATACGTAAATCCGCAGCAAAAACAGAAATAATACGAAAATAAAATAAAGCTTTTAATACCGTTGATCGATTTGTTTATGTATCATATATATATATATAATATTCGTGATGTTCAGTAGTACATGCCGGAAATTTAATGAATATTTAATGTATATAATGTATTTATAAACTTTTGAATTAAGTTGTTGAACCTTTGACATAAAATGCTCAACTGTTTCCAGTTTCATACTTGACATGTGTATGTGTGTGCGTGTGTGAGTGTTTGTATGTTTATTTGTATAGAAGGAAGGAATACATATATATACTTCTATACGCATTGATACAGTTGACGAATTAATATTTGGTTAAGAAACTATGTTATAATATATGCGTGAATCAGTAAATGAATTCATAAATTAATACGTCGTTAAATTGTCAAATCGACAAATATGTACGAATATAGACGACCTGCTGAATTAAGAACTTAATTTCCTTATGAACCGACGAAATGTCGTCTTGATTGAACGATGGACGAATTTACGAATCGATAAATTGACTTATAAAATGAAAAGGCAACGTATGGACAACTTGACACATTGACAATTGACAACTCCACCAATTGTCAACTTGAAAAAACGATAAATTTCCAAATTGACGATTCGGTAAATTGACAATTTCATGCGGTCACGAATTGACAACGTGACAAGTCATAAATTGATAATTATTGACGCATCAATAAATATTCATATATAGTAGTGAATTCGCAAATTGACGATTTGATAAATTGTCCATGAATTCCATTAAAAATATGCATAAATCAATTAAGAACTTTTTGGCAGATTGACGAAACTGATGAATTGGTTCATCGATGAGTTGATGGAGTGACAATTCGATCAATTGACACTTTGACATCGATAAATTGACGAATTGACGATTGGATAAAATTATAATTGGATTTATCCATAAATTGACAAAATGATGAGGTAGGTCGAAGTTAAAAATTGCCAAAGGGACGATTCGATCAATTGATAATTCGATGCATAGCAATTGACACCTTGGTATTTGACGATTCGTCAATTGACAATTGGACGCATCGACAAATTAAAGAATTATAACGATTGAATTTATCCATGAATTTTCAAAATAAAATAACTGGAGTGAATGATGAAATCAGAAATTGACGATTCGATAGATTGACAATACATGACGCATCAATAAATTGACGAATTGATAAATTGACAATTAGATTTATCCATGAATTGACAAAATGACGGTTTAACAGTATACGACGAATTTACAAATTGACAAAGGGGCGATATGATCAATTGATAATTCGATGCATTGCAATTGACATATTGACAATTGATCATTCGTCAATTGACAATTTGACGCATCAATAATAATTTAGGAATTGGCGATTGAAATGACGACTTGACAGTACAAAGAATTTACAAATTGCCAAAAGGACGATTCGATTAATTGATTATTCGACGTATCGCAATTGACAGTTGACAAATCGACGAGTTGACATATCGTTGAATGGTCGAATTGACGATTCGATCGATCGAACATTTCCAGCATCAATAATTGACGAATCAACGAATTGTTCGATTCGTAATTTGATGGAACAACATTACTGCAAATATATTGAATTGATGGCGCCATTCATTTGTAATGGAGTAACGAAAACGGGATCAACAACCAGAAATCTCCTGAACAATGATTGTGGTTAAATAAGTAAATAATTACGATAAGAAGAGAAAATACCCGAGATGAAAGTCTGTTATACATAAAGGACAAAATCAACAGAAAGACTTATCGAAGATAAGAAAAGATTGGAAAAAATAAATACCTGCATCATTACATTCTTAAGGAAACCTCGTTTGTTTCGTACAGCTTTAACACGGAAAATCAAGACACGTGTACCAGTCGAAAATTAATAAAGTTGATAATAAATACGTTACATAGAATGACATCACGAATTACAATTGACAATTATGCCAGCAACAAATGTCAAAAGTTGGACACAGTCACATTAAAAACAATAAAAGTTTTAAATTGATGACGATAAACGAGATAGAATTAACGAACTTCTTGTTGTTGGTTTTGGAAGGTCAACGTTCTGGTTGGCAATTTAAAAGGCAACGCTTGCTTAGAATTTCTTATGTTGTACAATTATGAAGCTTTATATTTCAATATTTTTTGTTTTAATTATTTTTTCAAAATTGTAATTATGACAAGATAAATTTTAAAAACATCCATTATAGTCCGTAGTTTTTTAAATTGTCAACCAAAACGTCATTATGGCAAAACTAAAAGTACACTTCATTTTTCAAGAAATAAATCAAAATTATTCACAATCATGAAGTGTTTTCAATAAAGAAAGATCACCGAAAACAAATTCGTCCATAAATAAACAAACAACGAAATTGTTTACGATAAGAAAAAAAAAAAAAGATTAATAAAATTTCAAATTTACAACTTTTATTATGCACAGGAAAAGCTCCTTAACTTGAAGAACCATCAAATGTCTTTTCTCCCATTGTATAATTTTTGTAACGAATAAAAATTTACTACCAGTCATTCACGCATACAAATAGTTACTATTCTGCTGCCATTTACTCCTATAGTAAGAAGTGTGACTGGTATTGAATTCCAATTGATTCGTGAGACCTTACGAATTAAGGGAGCACTTTTTTTTCTTTTTTTTTTTTTTCATTTCCGAAGACATTGATATGCACGGTACGTTTAGGCGACTGAAATGTGCTTGGCTTCTCCTTATACCACGATATAGACTCGTCTCTGAAAAGCTGCGGTAACTGAATATTTACCATGCTCGAGTATTAATATTTCTACTTAGCATCAGCGCTGCATGTTTTCTTTATTCATTCACGTGTAATTTAACTTATATTAGTCCCGCTACCTATACGGGCTGTTGCAAATATTCATCGAGTTGGCGTTGCATAAGTATTTTTTTTTTTTTTACATTTTTCGGTTGGCACCTTCACTATATAGAGACTTTCGTGTTTCTGTAGAATATTACTATTTTTTTTATTGAAAGTTTATTTATTAATTGAGTGTTAAGTTTCGGATTTTTTTTAATATGTACTGTACTATATATATCGATGTAAAACCATTAAAATAGAATTTTATCGAGTGTTTTGAGGTTATGTCATATTTGAAAGAACTGAAAGTCATGAAATTTCTACGATTTAAATAAGGTTTTTTTTGCAAAATTACTTGCGAGCTTATTATTAAAGTAAACATTGTATTTTTTGTATAAAAAAAATAAAAGAAATAAAAATTTTTAATTTAGTTTTTTCGACTGGAGATGGCGCAATTTTTATTCTTTTTTCTTTCTTCTTTCGAATACATTGTTTTTTTTTTATATATATAAAGAACACAATGTTTACTTTAATAATAAGCCGCAAGTAATTTTGCAAAAGAAAAAAACAATACGCCCTTAGCGCACACGTATTAATGTATACCTGTGATAAAAGCATTGGAATATGTGCGTTTAAACATCGTTATTTATAAAATTGACATTGATTCGATAGGGAAATAAATGTATATGAGGAAAAAAACATAAACATCACAAAGCGGATTGTATCGAATTTATAATCCAAGTAGGAACAACATTGTCCATGAAAGATATATATATTTATTTATTATATATACTTCCAAAGTAATAATTCGCACATATTGCATGCTTGTTACTCAATTGCGTTAAAAGAAAAAGGGGATGGAGGGAACTCAAGATTATCCTTAATAGTAAGTTCTCGAGTTTATATACAAATTATTATAGATTCAAGTCCATATACAAAACATTTAATGAATTAGATTTGTACAGCATTGTAAATAAATGTACATTCTGAAAGTCGAACTTTTTCCGAGGATAAGAAAATCATTTTTGCATGTATTTTTTGGGTAATTTCAAATCATATCTTTCATACTGGCTTTTGCGAAAAACCGTAAACGGGGGGTTTCCCGTGCACGCCATCTTCAATATCTAAAATCTGTTTATATTCGTAATCATATACGTATAATAAATATTTATTTATACGTTATTATATAAATAAATAGATATACACCCTCACAGAAAAAAATATGTTCGGTGTCCGAAATGACACCCAATTGGGTGTAAACCCCAATTTTTTTAGTGTTTGCACCGACTTGGGTGTCATTTCGGACCCCGAACAATATTTTTTGGTGTACATTTCCGTAAGGGTAATAACAATGTCTTGTAAATTAAAAAAATTCGACATTTCAATATTTATTTAATTTTAAATGAATGAAATGAATAAAACATATACTTATTTTTGTTTTCTACCGGAATCGTCGTTTTTCAATTAAATTTCATCTTAGTATAGCCAACACATAATTTTGGCACGTTTTTCAATACCATTATCGCGCAATTATCTTACACTGTTGTGAATAATCAACAATAGTGCAACATCGGCTTGGAAATTCGTGCAATCAATAATAAGGTATCCAGGATATCTAGGCATTGTTTTTTTCCTTCAGATTTACGACACGTACTTATACATATATATATTTATGTATACTATTACTATATATACTATTTAGTATACTTATAATATATATATATATTAAGACAGAATTCCATTTTATTTTTGTGAAGCGTCTGCAACGACAACGGCACGACTCGGAAACCATATAGGCTGGAAATTTATTCCGCTTCCTTTCAAGTATTAAAATGAAAGAAACGTCGATGATGGAATCGGTTGAGGAAACGTGCTAATGGAATATTTACCGTGTGCCTAGAGAGCACGAAAGAGTAGCCCTCTTTGTACATTCAATTATTATGTATTCATTTTTCAATTTATTACCTTTTTGTTCGCATAAAAACGGAATTATACGTTATTTCGTGCACTTTTTCCCTATATACACCGCGACTGGCCAGAGTGACTCGAACTGAAGCCGTAATAACCTTTGAATGTAACAAATATTTCACGTTATATACGCATCAGAAGATTCGTTAATTTTATTGTTTGTTATAACTTTTGCTTCAAATTATTCGTAAATGTATATGTAATAAATCGTTACGTATAAATAATTTGTTATATATATATATATATAATTAATTACAATACATTTTTTTAAATAATAATTATGTTTTTTTATATACTGATTATTATTGAAAAATGTTCGAAATTTTGCTTCGTAATCTAAGTGTATAGGCCGGCAAAAGTGTTTGTTCACTCGATTTATTCGTCATGCCGCGTTTCATACCATTCGACATAGTTAGACGCAGCGAATCACAATTATTACATGTTTATCTAAAAGAGAAGTAAATTCTATTTCGAATGAAAAAAAATTGTTTGGGTGCATTGCAGTTGAATATCCGAATGAGATGGCCCCTGCTTTATATGCATTTATGAATAATCCAGGGGCCTTCTTTTCTTGCTGTCCAGTTTACACTACTGTTTTTTTTTTTTGTTTCATATATATTAGCTGCTTATGCATAAAGTTGTTACATTTCCAAGTCTCTTCTGGCATGTATAATTAAAATAGAAATTAAACATTTTGTCGAAAAATGTGGCCCGGCACGGAATGTCACATATATAGATAGATATATACCGTTAGAAAGCCAATGCACTCTAGGCATTAAAAGTACGCATGATAATTCATGATATTTTTAAAAGTGATACTGTTTCTCGGTCACTGCTATATATTACGTAGTTATTAACAATTATAGCAACTAAAAAATATATGAACTTGACATTCATTTATTAAAATTTTTCAAAAGCATATATAATAGTAAAAATCACAATAATATTTTCAAAATTCTTCGTTAAATCACGAATGCGTATATATATATATACAATTTAGTATATATACAATATATACGACACTTTCCTAAGAACATTAGATATATATATATATGTATATGTAAATTAACATGACCGTAAATCGCGGAGATGGGAGTTCAGATTTAATTCCGTATATGTAGTTTTAAAAAGAAGAAACAGTGGACCGGTTGATCGTAAAACTCGCTGATAGAATATTTGCTACTCATGTTACTATTACTATATACTCACAATCAGAGATTATATTCATTCACGTAAAAAGCGGCGATAGCGGGACGAAATTATTCGTAGGGTGGACCATATAGAGGACTATTTCATTCCTTTCTTTTACGTAATAGATTATTTTAATCGTATATTCGCGTTTATAGTATATGTATATATTTTACGTTTATTTCGTATTTTCTGTTTTTCCTATATTTATTTTACACGCTATCGTTTGTTATGAACTGTAACAATTGTAACATTTGTTTATTTATTATACTATTACTGTTTTGTTTTAATGGAATAATATAATTAGTAACTTTTAATTTACTCTTTGTATGTACAACCCAGCTAACAAACAGTAACAGCAATATAATGACCATGTAACATTTATATAACATTATGTAACACGTAATGATTATTTGTTATAAATTTTGTTTGTTTGTTTGTTTGAGAAATGTCATTTCTAAATCATTTAGCGAATTGGACAAACGGAAAAGTCGTGGGGAAGAAATTACAAGTTGAAATAGAGGGCACTGTTTAATCTTCAAAATCCATAATAAAATCATAGTTGATATCACGTGAATTAATTACTACGGCTGTTTATATCTTTAATAGCTCGGAACACTACTGCGCACGTGCCCTCCCCATTCGCGATCTACTGCGCATGTTTTAACCTCCCGGAACACTACTGCGCATTTGCCACCCTGGACGTTTCGACCTCAATATTTCGACCCTACGTTCATTACTGTGGACCAAAAATTCAGAATATGGTCAGGATCATCAAAATCGAAAACGGAGTTAAAAAATTATCTCGACTCCTAAGTGGTCCATTAAAAAAAAGAAAAAAAAAAAAAGAAGAAACGATGACTCTTTGATCCGGAGTAGTTTCTCGAGTGATTTGAGTATCGTCCATTATTATTTCCCTTAACACACTTCCCTTAACAAAGACACAGTTTTGGTTTATTGAAAATGGAAGGTATTTTCTTCTTTTTTTTTTACATCTAACTGCGGACTTTACGCCTAGACCGCCGACCGCAGCTTACCAAGAATGGGGTTTCCTAAGATTTGAGAGAACTTTGTATGAACAGCACAGATCTCTCCTCACTAAACTGGTTTCAGGACCTGAAGTGTTCGCCTTATGTTTTCCCCCGCACTCGATGACTTATGGACTAATTTTACCGCCTCTGTGATCAGAGATGGACGGATTTGCAGAGACACCGATGAAACGTTATAACAATTACAAAATTTTCAGATGATTTACCGACTGCGTTACTACGACCGTTGTCCGATAAAGTAAAAATGCAGTTCAGCACCACCTATATATACGTTCTATTTCCGGTCAATTCATACATAGGACAGGTGCACTTCTATATATGACTTTGCAACGATTTGCTCATCCAAGAATCGCGGAAGACTTAGCGGTAGCAAAACTATCCTTTTATTTTGGGGAAATAAAAAACTCGTTTTAAGAACCGCGAGTTTCGTTGGGTCTGTACAAGAGCACGGATCCATATGAATTTTGGTACATTTAAATTTAAAGAAAAGAAAAAAAATAATAATGATAATACACTATTTATTCGATTATTATTAATACTTATTTTTTGATATAATTCATCAAAAATTGAGGAAACTATATACACTATATAGTTCGAAATTCAAGACATTTCCTTTTGTCAAAAGTCGACGGAGTATTTTGGACACCATTTATCCATTTTAGATATATTCCAAAATCTAACGAGTTCCTCGTACAGCTTCGGCGTATCCGATAAAAGAGGTTACAGAAGAAATTCTGTCGGTTCGTTCGTGAGTTATCGTTGCAAAGTAACAAGTTTACCCATGTACAAGTTAACAGAGAGAAATACATTTTTTATTGCCTTTTTGGGTCTGGATATTTCATGGAAAAATAGGGTGTAATTTAATTTTTTTTTGTTTCGTATAAAAAGTGATCAAATTTGATACTTCGTCCGACCTGCGGTCGAAGTAATGATGAAAAATTGTTTTAGAATTTGAAGGATATATAGAAACCAACGCGGGACGATAGTGGGTAAAAAATTGACCAACGCGAAGAAATTAGTCGAATAACGACGTACAAACTGAAAATATTTTAAAATGATAAAAAATATATAGATAAAAGTGAATAGAAATAGAATAATAAAAGACATAATTAATATAATTATTACTTTTTAATCGTGAATACATTAAAGAAATAAAATTATTAATTTTTACCATATAAACGAATAAAGTAGTTGATTTTAAAAACAGTAACAAATGTCATTGATAAATAAATGGCCAAAATTTATAATATTAAATGAAAAATGTCGGAATGGATTTTGGTAAAAAGTGTAAAAATATGCGAATTGATACGGAAATACAGATATAGAAAAAAAAGAAACAAATATATATCCCAGCAAGCACAATTTTGAAAATTATATAACAATTACGAAACAACTATGTAACAGTTACGTAACAAGTAACATTTGTGAAAATGTTATGTAACTATTACTTTCGACGTTTGCAGTTTCAAATGTATATGTAACGAATATATATGTATATATATATTTTTTTCCGTTTATCATTATCCATTATGTTTTTTAAAAATATTTGACAATTATGTGACAATTACGAAACAATTATGTAACAGTTACGTAATAAGTAACATTTATGAATATATATATATTTGACAACAAGGAAAATATTTGACGATTACGTAACAAATACGAAACAACTGTGTAACAGTTATGTAACAATTAACATTTATATATATATATATATATATATATATATCACTGCAACCATTGAAAGTAATAGTTACATAACATTTTCATAAATGTTAATTGTTACATAACTGTTACATAGTTGTTTCGTATTTGTTACGTAATCGTCAAATATTTTCAAAAAACATAAAGGTTCATAACAAACGAAAATAACCAAAATAAAGATGTATATAAAAGAAGTAGATTTATCAATAAACGTCAAAAATTGTCAAAAACGTAGGTTAATCGAAAAATCGGAAAGAAAAGAGAGTAATTATTTGAAAACACTATTCCCAATTAAAAGTAGTGACATGTCACTATTAAAAATGTAACGTGAGGGCACACATAAATATTATTCGTAACCTTCAGCTGCGTTATCTAATCGATATTGATTTATTATACTCGGGAATATATATTTATAAGCATTATAAATATTATAGAAAAAGCAATAGTCACGTTCTTCCGCGTATATACTCGGATCAAAATCATTATCCGTTAAAAAGGTAATGAGACTTAATAACGTAAATAAATATCTGTCCAATATATATATATCCGAAAATTGTAAAACGAATATCGATTGCATATAGAGAACAGCTGAAAGTTGCGTACACACATATGCACTAACGATTCATTTAACGACCCCCGAAGCTGCAGAAGACACATATTGCAGCGGCTGCACGCATTGAGAATAATACATATTTTTGTTTTGTTTTACTGGATAATAATTTATTAAATTCTTTTAATAAAAAAAAAAAGATTGTTTATTACATTCATTTTTTATTAATAATTAGTGCTGTTTATTAAATAGTCGTGAAAGAAAAAAAAAAAAAAAAAAATTGACTTGCGACAACAAAAGGAAAGAAACATTTTGAAGATCGATAAAAGTTATTGTCAAACACCTGGAAATTTGACGACTTTCGATAAAAGTTTGTTAAAGAATAAAAAAAATTTGAAAATACGAGAAAAATTTGTCAAAGAGTAGAAGAAAATGTGGAAGCAGGGAAGATAATAAAATCAATCACATTGAACAATGTCGAAAAAATCCGAAAAATTTACAAAAAAAATCGTGATGAAATACAAAATAATAAAAAATTTTACAAAAAGACCCAAGTAAATCTTAATTTAGATGAAGTTAATGATAAAAATGAAAGTGGGTAGAAAAATGAACGGAAAACTAGTAGGGGCTCCGACACCTGGACTCCCGGCGCGCTTCGCGTATATATTTTAACAGCGTTCGGACCTTCGGGTCTCTATACACAGAATGTGGACTACGCGTTGGCGGCCTTCGGCCGCACACTCATTTATTTGATAACACATTAAGGGCCGGTAATTTAAAAAACTCTATTAATCAAATAGTTTATTTATTTCATAATGAACTTTCATCAATGCTCCAAATTGAAACAATTATTGTAGCATTTCAAATTATATATATATAATTGTTTTATTCGGCATATAATTCCAAGTAATTTTCCTCAATAAACAAAGAAACACAATTTATTGAATTTTATTACATTATTTTGTACGAGATTGTGAATATCTCGACTTCTAATTGGTCAATTTTAAAATACCGATAACCTTAATTTACATTCGGTATTTTTGTCCGTAAATTTTGAGTCATTATAGTCAATTTTTTTTCATACTAAATTGATATAAAGTTATTCGTGTTTCAAGTTTTTCGTGATAATGTTTTTCGGTCTCCCCCCACTTTGTTACTATATAGTGATATATCTTAAAAACTAATCGAATCTAAGTTGAGCCAACTTACAATTGTATAGTCCAAATATTTTTTATAACTATTTTCGTTCGTGCGACAAAAGATCACGTACAGACCATTTTTTAATAATGCATTTTTAGACCTATTATAAATGTAGCGTAAAACGTGACGAGGATTTGAAGAAAAAACATATGGTCATTTTTTCGAGTGACACAATTCAATACTTTTATCCAACCTATGGAATAAGGGCTCGAAGTAATTATAAAAATCATTAATGATTGTATATTTTGAACGATAGATATTCATATTTTCATTTTTATTTTTATATTCATTGAATATTCACGAATGTCATTATAACTAAATTTTTTTATTAATGATGAATGTTAATTCGACGAGTACTCGATTATTAAATTTTGTCAATGAGAAATGAAATAATTTTTGTCAATAAAAAAAAAAAGAACAGTTAAATTATGAAAAATATAGAATGCAACAATAAAAAAAACGTGTATCGCATTTGAATTGTCTTATACATTTTTCTAGCACGGTACTAAATTCACGTAAGATCCAGTTCCAAGTTCCGTGTCGCAGCTGCTGTCTTAATATATAAATCTCATTTTATGTTTAGCAGAATCTCTTGCTACAGGGGGGTATAATATTAACCCGTACGAATAATGCACCATTTTTTAATGGCTTGAAAAATATATATCTGAAAAAATCCGTAATTTTTTTTAACAAAATAAAATCTGGAGTATCAAAATGTAGTATAAAAATGTAATTGCGTTCTAAGTGTCATTTAACAAAAAAAAGATAAACAAGAAAAAATATGCACATAAAGTTCAATTCTCCGGAAACATTGAAAGAAAATAATTCAAATTTAATTGAAATTTTATACAACTTTTGTCAATGAAGACATGACATTACCGTCTTTTATGAATGTAATAAAATTCTATATATATATATATATATATATATATATATATATATAAAATGAAAAAAATGCATCCCTCGTACTTGGAGTGCGTATATAAATATAACTTGGAAAGAATGAACTTATACAATATGAAATCATAATTATACATACATGTATAAACATACACTACCACAGTATTGTATATGCATATATAACCGTACCTTGATAAGCTCTGTTATCGGAATATAATATAGAAAAAAAATGAGAATGTATATATGAACTATAATGTTTGCAAGACAATACTCCGTACAATTATACATATACATATACAAAGCCATATGTACGCGCTTGTGCATTAAGGTATATACACGTGTATACGAAGAGCTATATTATAACGACTATACGTATACATATACATGTATACTACATACATAAGTTGATGAATATAATGGTATATATACGTATAATGGTATATTAGGTATATATACGTATAATGGTATATTAAGTATATATACATATAATGGTATATATACGTGCACGTCGTCGATATATTGTTTAAATATATAATAGGATATAATAATTTTTTAAATATGATGAATCGCGCATAATTAAATTTCAACGAATTCTACTATATCAATGGCCACTGACATATGGAATTTGTGGAAGTTTATGTGTAATACTACCAAGAACACTAATTAAAATACGTTACATAATATTTCGTACGTATAAATGTACGTGATCGTATATATTAGAGAGGATTTAATGATGTTTGCGACTGTATATACACGACATACGTATAAACGTATATGGCAATGTGCACTAGACTATACATGATATTGTGTATACTCACAAATTAACAGAGTACACGTGTTAATACATAGACTATATATATATATATATATATATATTGGACTTTACTGCGAAGGCTCATGGGCACGAACCATATGTGCGTAATTATGTACGAAAAATTCTGCATATGATTTTATGTGAACCATATATATATGTGATCAATTATAATCGTACGCAATTGTATATATAAATGTAAACAATAACCATAATATTATATATATATATATATATATTAAATAGTAAAGTTTTCCTTTATTTCGAGGATCCGTTACAATAAATTAAAAATATGCATTAGATGCAAATACTCCCTAAATTTCTTGGAGTGAGATTTCAGTCCATAAATTAAGAGTGAAAATTGAGCCACTGTTCAAAAAAGTGAATTTTCACTCTTTAAGAGTGACATTTCACACTTTTTGGAGTGAAAATTCACTCTTTTACAAGAGTGGCTCAATTATCACTCTTTATGGAGTGAAATCTCACCGGAAGAAATTTAAAAAGCATGGTATAATTATGATTATTCATAATATTCATATGTGGTATATAGTATAGTTTTTTAATATATCTGCAAACATTGCAAATAACAGTTACATGACATTTATACATAAATGTTTCTCGTTACCTAATGGTTACATAGTCGTTACGAAATTGTTACGTAATAATATTGTCAAAATTGTGCTTGCTCCGATATTTATATGTTTAATATCGGAGCATTATCGGGACGTTATTTTATGTTTAAAGCATGTTATATCGTACATAATGGCCACATCGTATCTACAATAGCACATGTGCTTAAGCCTTTCGTGGTTACTTTCCTTCTGGATTGTACACGCGTATTCACGTGACTGTACCCGCATTTAAAAATTCAATGCAACGTTATAGACCTTTCCATATATACAATCAAATATACTCGTGACAATCTCGACCACTATATATAATCATATATAAATTATCTAGGCTGTCTATATATAGTATATTTATAATAGTACAGTATTATATAATATATAAGCATTTATTTAATTATATAAGAAATTGTTCAATTCGAAATAATAACATTCAGAAAAAAGTTGTACAAAAGTATTATTTTTTATATATAAAATCATATAATAGTACAATGAACGTTTACACGTATGCAACCGTACGACGGTGTTTTTTTATCAATCCTATACGAGCGTATAGGACATGTATACGATTGACATATATGATATCAACGAATTTAAAAGATAGCAACGAATAATCATGAAATGTTACATTTTCAAATGTACAAATCGAACGACGACTTTTGTCGAATCTTCACGCATATATATATACATATTCAGGTTAGACACATATTCGTTATTGTACATATATATAACGTATATTTTGTGCCGGAATTCCAAGAATCAGGACAAACTCGAAGGTACTGGGCGAGAATATATATCCTTGGGAAGGTATCTGGATTGGGCCGTCTCTTGGCCAATCGCTGAAATCGTCCGTACATTTCTTTTATGGTACATATCTTGTCTAGATCGTCTTGTGGACGCCATTTTTTCCGATTGCAGAAAAGTGATTTAAATTATACTTAGAGGCTCACAAAAAATCACTCGGTAATCGACGAAAAATCGGTCTCAGAATTCTCTTTTTGAAAACAAAAGAAAAAAATGAAAAAAAATTTTTTTTTTTAAATGACAAATTTCAATGATCTAAGCGGGGGGGCATTGGGATTTCGGCCAACGTCTTGACCGGTCGCTATATACATTTAGAGAAGAAAATTTTTAAAAATCAATCGGGGGGGGGGGGGGTAAACACGACTTTAGGAACACGTGTACGGCATCTTCAAATATTGCTCACCATCAGACTCTTCTGGTCGGACGCACTGGATTCACGAAAAAGTTCCCCTTTCCTTTTCGGCCTATGTATATAGCGGTCGGTCTGTGTATATATATATATATATATATATATAATATAGTATACGACGTCGTCGGCGGCCTGTCCCACAAATACATATACGCATACACGTGCGTACAAACGTATATACAATCTGTCGGGTCCCCCCTTACGCAGCTCGTAGTAGTAGTACTACTACTACGCTCGTAGTATTCTCGACTCTCGATGTTAATTGGCGATTGTAATTCTCAGAGGTCAGGGTTTTTTTTCCACTATACATGCCGTTTTCGTTCATATATATATGCGGCACACACGTGGTGCGACGAGTAGTAGTCCCGGCGTGGCGGACCTAATCCTAACTCGGCTTCTTTTCTTTTTTTTATATACCTGTGGAAGATTTCCCTCGCCTTGAAGGCAGATTGATCGTGAACTCCACTATTTATTCCTGGCGCAATCTCCAATATATCTAGCATGGAATGCGACGGTATATGGATCCTGCAGGTTCCACCATCATCGGGTGACGGCACGTTTCTCGAAGCCAACTGTTTAGCCGTTCTCTCCCTTTGGTCAGTTTCAAAATGAAACAAAGCCAAATTACCGAAGCCCTAGAGAGCCGGGCACTCGAATCGGTGCCGCGATTATAAACGCTTGTCGAAGATTGTGGTTTCTACGTGAATGAAAGATTTAATACAAGACCACGCACCGAAACGTAAAACTGGAAATTGGACGGAGTCCGACTGGGCTCTCGCATATATATAATTAATACAGTTATTTCAACAAGTCCACGTTACGTACCCGAAGTTACTATACATTTTAACGCATATATACAATAGAAGTTGTTTCGTTTTTACAAATGTCAATACCAGTCTATATTTGTTTTAAACCTGAGTTAGACTTCATTCTTCCGTAGAGTCGATAAGGAGAAAACGGTAAATGCAGTTGTTTTTTCTAGACGACGCGGTAGACTGTGGTCCAGACTTCATCTCGTAAAGTTTGTGATGACGTAACGGAAGTAGTGTAAACTTCTCTCGTGCGTCCCTTTAAAAAGGTCATTCATTGAAGTCTAGACTTCTTCCAGACTTCATTCATTGCCACTTTCACTATATATATACGTTGGGCCCCTTCATTGCAGACTTCATTCAATACTTCATTCCTTAACGAGATTACGTCTAGTATATAGGTAAACTTCTTTATTTACATATTCGATATTTTATTCGATGATGCTCTAATTAGACTTCGTCCGAGACATCATTTAATACTTCCTTCGGTATTTTATCCAACTTTGTTCTGCACTTCATCCAATACTTCAGTCAATACTTTATTAAAAAAAAAAAAAAAATACTTTGTTCTGGTCTTTATTCAAAGCTTCTTTGGATGGTTCATCCTTCTACATTCAAGGTTTCGTTCAAAACTTCATCCCGCGAAGTCTTAAATCGATGTACATGTATATGTAAGCATCGTAAACCTAGGCCTGATTCAAAGCCGGGACATCGTTCTAGAATTCATACAATATTATATTTCTTGATCATTTCATCCGCCTTTATTGTGGACTTTAATTTTCTTCATTCGATATTGTATTCGATGAAGTACATTCTTTCTATCCTATAGACGTCAATTAGAGGACTCACTTTAATGTTTTATCCGTCACTGTACAGTACTTTTTGAAAAATAAAGACTATATTATCGTATCATCATTATTGTTGTTGCTGTTGGTGCTTTTGTTATTATTATTATTATTAATATTCAAGACTTCGCTCAATACTTTCTTCAATATTTCATGAAAACTTCGTCTTATACGCTTTATTTAATTTTTTTTTATATTTCTTCCTTCGTTCGAAACTTCATCCTACGATTGTTAACTTTTTTTCTTTGTCATCAGAAATAATACTTCTTTTAATGATTCATATTATATATGATATAATATATAATCGTATACATATATACATAGGAATTCATTTCATAATATAATTTCATATATATATATATATATATATATATGTATCTGAATGTATATATAACGTGCCGCTGAAATTCGAAACATCGGAGTCCAACGAAAATAAAAAAAAATCTTTTTTTTTTTTACATCCGTTATTTGTTTAATTCCCCCTCCAAAATAATAAAACACATGATTTCCCTTCTTTTCCACATTCCTTATGCACAAAGAAAACAGAAATCGAACAGAAAAAGATATTTTTAAAATCTGTTTTATAATTTTCTTTGGACTCCAAACATTATGTCAGAAACATTAGAATTGTTTTAAATCAATAAGATATACCGAATTAAAAAAAAAGAAGCCGCTATGTTAATGTTATCGTTAAACGTCAATTGTTAGTACTGTAACGATTGATTATAGTACTGTCAATAATGTTTAATTGTATCAGTAATATAAATTAATAATGTTTACTAATACATTCGTGAATAGTAATGGAGAAAATGTCTCGTATATGTGGATGATCCTATGAATATATAAATTAAACATTCGCGAGATTTTGCAATTTGAAAAGTCTGTTTTTTTTTATACGTTTGTAAATTTCAATCATGAAATTCTGCAATCTGGAAATGTGTATTGTATTCGCTTTTTTTTTTACCGATAACTTGAATTTAAATTTAAATTTAGAGAAGGTAGTAAGAATTAATACTTTCTGAAATCTGAAAGTCAGACGAAGTGATTTGGGAATAATACAAGTTTTCAGAGTGACTGTAACACCTGCTTGAAGGGATTCATTGAAAGGTGCGAAGATGGAAAAAAAATGCTTATTTTATATTCATTACAATTAAACGAAAGAAACGTCCGACTTCATGAATTTTACTATTCGAGTCTAGATTTTTAATAATATTAATATACTAAACTTCAATAAGTTTAAAACGAAGTCTAAGGTCAAGTCTAAAAGGAAGTCTAAAACGAAATCTAAGATGAAGTCTAAAACGAAGTTTGAAACGAAGTCTAAGATGAAGTCTAAAACGAAGTCTAAAATGAATACAGTTAAAATATTGATGAAAATATTCAACGATGTCTGATGAAGTCTTGAACTGAATTTTAATTGAGTTAGATATAATAAATGATAGCAAATAAAGTACATTGTTAAAAATGTCAGGAAATTTAATGTACTGTACATTAATTTTCTCAATAGACTATATATATTATGAAGATATAATGAACATGTACTGAAATGTTGTTGGAAGTTTTTTTACAGTGTACTGAAGTAGTAAAATCTTGGACGAAGTCTAGGCTTTCTTGAGTAAAGTATTGAGCGAAGTTCAGACGAAAAAAAGTTACCTCTGATCCAGAACCTCATTTTGGATTTAATCTCAAATGAATTCTAGAAAATTCTAGAAAGGCTGTAGAGCTGGAATGAAGTCTAGGATGAAAATTAAAGTGGCAGAGTGATTATTGAATAAAATTCTAGGATGAAGTTTTAATCGAATTAGCAATCACCATTTTTTAAAATATCGTAAGACTAAATTCTAAATTGTACGTTAAAACATTTCAGTGAAAAAAAAGGTGTTCTTTTTTCAAAAAATGAACTGTACTATACATGTTCGTTACATGTACAATAAGGTAAAAAAATGTATTTTTCTGAAAAATCTGTTCACACAAAATGGCGGTCCAGTGCAGTAAGAAGAGACACGTTTTAAAAACGTCGCTCATCAGAGGCTTACGTCGTAGCTCGTGTAAATGTGATCGTGGAACAAAAACAAAAATCTTTTCCTAATCTGTAAGCCAATAGTTAGAACCAATAATTGCGTCGGGATTTATAAAAATATTGAATTTTGAAATTTGGTTACTTTCATTTTCGCGAGAAGAATCGACATAAATTGTTTACAACTAATCTTTAATCTTATTAAAAAAATCCTTCATAAAATTTTATAAAAGGAATACTGTAAAATTGTTTGACTTATGATGTAATCCAATTTCCAGTTTTTTAATACATGTGTAATATTGAAAAACTAAAAGATTTTATATTATTGATAGCGAAAGAAATTACAAATTATATAATTCTAAAAAAAAATGATTACGAGTTAAAAAAGAAAGCGATTGAAAAAATAACTGTGGGCTCTTCCTATTCAATTTTCATCTAAATTTAGAAAGAGTTTATATACACAATAGAGAATTAATTAAACGTCAAGTGCCGTCTTTGAATTCACAAAGAGTTGATGCGCAGCTTTTACGTGAACAACACATATATTTATGTATTGTTTATGACCTCTTTACGAATTCAAAGACACTAAAGTTTCGAGAGTTCCCTTTGTGCCGGTTTGTGAAGGGACAAGATTCCATAGAAAAGTCTTTGTGTAATCAGGGATGACGTAATCGAGATTCCGGCAATTTAATGCTGTCGTTCGCTGCACAAAATTTACTAAAAATTTGTTATCGGATACATTCGAATACACGATGTAACCGTTCGGCTGGATTTTCTGATATTTTAGGCTTGATAAAGATACGGAATTTCTTATCTACATTTCGTCAGGATCATGATGTACGGAACGTCGCGCGTTCGAATTCTTGCTGGACTCATCTTCGATTATTTTCTTACGGGATATTTAATTTTTATCGCAGTAGGCTTTTAGATTTTTATTATTAATTGCATTCAATCGAGTTTTTAAAATGCTACTGTCGTACTTTATATGAGTAAGGATGATTTTTAGTCTCAACTAATGGAAAGAATATGGGCATTTTAACGTAAGTGTCTTTGAATTCGTCAAAGAATTCATAAAAAGGAATTTAAAAAAGAGCGATAAGACTAGAAAAATGCCCGGATCAATTTTTAATCGCGTCGATTTTACAGAAGCTATACGAAAAACTTTTATCTTTGAAATTCTTTAAAACTGGTAGGTTTTTCATAAAAAAAATTATCAGATACAGCCAATTTCAATTAAATTTTTTGTGAAAATATAAAATGCCACTTCCAAAAACGTAAGTTTCAAGATTATGACATTAGGAAAAGGAATTATTCCTCGTAACGAAAAGACATAATTTTATCAAAACGGGTTGGTATCAATATATGTCTTTACGAAAACCAATTTTTCGTGTAATTTATGTTAAATTATAATTTATGTTTTGATAGCACAAAAATTCGCAATGAAATATGTTCTTTATACGCAGAATTCTTTAGAAATGCTTTCAAATTAGTTAAAGAATTCTTAATGATTTCACAAATAGTTCAAAAATATAATTCACAATGAATTCTTGATGAATTCGCAAAGAATTCTTGACGAATTTGCAAAGAATTCTTAATGGATTTAGAAAATGGGATTTTAAACTCTTAATATTTGATTTTCATCAAGATTTAATGAATTTTCTCTATAATATTTTTGTTTTATTTTTTCTGTACAGTTTTGATTTTTACTTTTAAAATATGGCTCAATATTTTCTTTTTATATCGTACCACATTTCAATAATCCCTTTTATGCATAAGTAAAAAATGAATTAACCAAAATACAAAATATTTCATACTTTGGTAAATAGTTCCAACAGGAATACGAACTTGAACCGTTAAACGTTGCCTATCCCAGTAAACGAAAAAGAATTGAGGTTCTAAAAGTTGAATCGAGAACAATGGGTAAGAATGCAGAACAATTCACGTTCGAAAACAAGTCAATACTTTTGAATTTTTCGCCATTGTTCTCAATTCAATTTTTAGGACACCTAATTCTTTTTAATTCTTTTTCGTTTACTGGGATATATTTTCTGCCTCAAGAAAACTAAAGACAATATAAAAAATACGACCAGACTAGCAATGTGACCAACAAAATCATAAAAGGACAAAACCACTCGTACAACTTTTGGTCCGTGAATTTGCAAAAATGAAAACTTTTATATACGTGTGCATGAGTCATATATGAATTTCGTGTCCCAGCAGCGTTCTATATATGGATGGACATTTCCAAATCTGGATTTTCAGCGAATCTTTCCATACAAATAGTGTAGCAATCGATTTTAAGACGCAAATACCCTATATAACGCAAGTTTTTGTAACTCGAAAAAAAAAAAAATAAAATGCCAATCGTATTTGCCCTGAAAAAAGGTCTTCTTATACCGTTTCACTCCGAAACGAAGAAGCCGCGTCGAATTTGGCTTCACAAGCGGCATCAATGCCTTGGATTCTAGCTGAATTGCATGTTTGACTGAAACGGTAATCCAGTCAAGCATTAAATTGTCTTCGCAGTGTCCTTCAACGCCGGCCGGTCAGAACAGGTCGAGGGAATATCCGAAACTCCTTTTTCACAGATCAGCTGTAATTGACAAAAAGTTAATGGGAAAGATTTCGTGTCCGGTAGCAGTTTCATTATTTATCCAAGCGAATGGAAGTATACATGTCACTTTACACTTTTCAATGGAGAGATAATATCGTTACGCTTAATTAAGCAGTTTTATTGTCGTTTCAATTTCCACATATGATATGCATCGAGTTCGGCGTTCATTATATACTGGCTGATTCGCGCGCGATATAAGAATTTTCGCTTAATTGCGCGAATTGATTTCCCTGAAACTTGACGTACATTCATTTAAGAAACGCATTAAAAAAAGCCTTAAGAAAATACACTATAGTTTCTGTTTAAATTGATTATTTTAGATTAGGAATTGACGTTATCGACCGAGCCGCTTTAGTGGGGTAGAACAGTTACCGACCTAACCTCGCAACGAGAAAAGTTTATACAATCGCGACGCCACCTGGTAGCTAATTCCGAACTATTGAGTATCCCTCGGAACTCCATTATGCCGTAAAAGTATGTATACAGATTGTTCGTAAAACATATTTACACATTTCTTAATTAATTGCATTGATAACATTTATTAGAAGTGAATATATATGAAAGAGGAAATGTTGTAGAAGAGTATCATCACTATGCTTGTAGAAATTACGTCTGAAAATAATTGTGAGGAGTAAATAACAATTGCAGCGTATATACGTTTGAAAAATTTTGACTTACGTACGACATTTTATGTAACCATCAAGGTTGAAAAATGCCACTTTTATGCATGTGTTATATCAAAAAATAATTCCCGTTAACATATATGTCAATATGCAATTCAATATATAAGAAAAAATATATAAATATAAAATCTAACCTAATATAAATATATTTTTTCTCATCAAGAAAAAAACACATCACGTAAATAAAATGAAGTATATATAACGTATATACTTCATAAATGAAAGCTATACAATATATATAAAATTTGAATCGGGCGGTCCGAGTTTTGAATATGGTTGCGATTATGGCGCGATTAATGCTTCGTTCATCTGGTTCATCTTTTCCCGTATAACAACCTAACCTAACAAACTGCGAGAGCGACATGCACATATGTATGTATGTGGTGCATGTGTATGCAGGTTTTCGTCGGTAAATTGACACAACGAGTTTCGATCTTCTTTCTTCATTGTTTGTGATTGTTTGCAGTGGTGATACATAATATTGTTAAACATGCTGAAAAGGTATATAGCTAAATCAGTTACATAAACAGTACAATCAGTTTGTTAGCATAGTTGACGCAGGAAGATATTGCTGTTAGAAACGTTGAACGAATTACACGTATAGTAGCCGTTTGAAGTTTTTTTGGTTAGTTGTCGGTATAAATTATCTATATACTAGTGACTCAGAGAAGTTTCCTCTTGTTCGAAATTGGAAAATGACTTTCCAACCTTTAAACCAGAACTTGACTTCGAATCTCCATTAATACGAACCTTTGTATCTCTGTATTTTGCTGCACGTTTTAAGGTCCGAAATGAGTGTGGAGCCGAGTTCCGGTGAGGTCTTGAGGTAAGCCGGACATCGGTATGTCTCTTACACTGCTTTCATCTGCAATGTTGACATTCATACTGTCCTTGGCTCTGTGTCGTGTACGTACATTTCTCTCAGGGTCCTTAATTCCTCGCACTGGACGATGACATCAAGTACAATCGTCATTGATGCATTTCACGAGTGTTAGCACAAAATACAATTCAGTTGTCAGCCATATATCACTGGCACCCACCTCCATACATTTTGAGACTTTTTTTTTAATTTGTATAAACCTATACTTATAATTCATTGCTATTTGCATGTAATTGTTTCAGGGAAAACACGTTAATTACAGGTAGAGATCTCGTATTTACAGATAATTTTTGTTTTCAGTTCCAAAATGAAAGATGTCATCGATGTACTTGCCATGCAACGTGAAAAACGTAATACTCTACAGAAAAGTATTACTATAGATTATACCAAAGCTAGTGACAATTTTTCCGTAGCAAGATTTATTTTTGAATGTGGTAAGTTATCGCAAGGTTTTATTCCAAAATAACAATTTTTCCTTAAGTCATACTTTCTAATCAGGAAATGTTGCCAATCTTATTTTGTATCCTTACAATTTGTTAATAAACGGAACATACTTATGACAGGTCTTTGGTTGAATTTACCAATATAATTTTAAACACAAACATCTTTGCGACCATCTTTCGGATCTTTAACTTTGTGAATCCTTTAGTTTATGTATTTTGTCATTTTACTTCGTACGATTTTCATTCTTTTTAAGCTGTTTGTTTTTATCGCGTTGTTTAGCTTTACGAACTCTGTATTTTTATATGTATAAAGGGCTCTCAGCCCATTTAATTGAAATAAATAAATAAGCACAGTATTATTACAATATTCTATGAAATATATAAATAATCCACCCTATTAATGCATTTTATTTACGTATATTTTATGCAACGTTAAAATCATTGCAATACGTCTCATATACAGATATAAGAGCATAAATAATAAGGATAAATTTTATAATCTGCAGGTTACAAATTAGATGCGCATCCATTGACGGTTGCTACCGCTGCAATATTATATCACAGGTTCATAAGGGAAGCTTCCGCACAGGGATATGATTATTATGTATGTATTCATCATCTTTGCATTAATTCACACCTTCGGTTTAAACTTGTTTCGTTTTGCAGTGAATATTAACAAGATATTTAAATTGCTCTAGCTCATCGCTTCGACGTGTCTTTATTTGGCGGGTAAAGTCAAGGATGACACGCTAAAAATTAGAGATGTTATGAATGTAGCAAACAGTACATTACATAGAGGTTCACAGCCTTTAGAACTTGGTGATCAATACTGGACCATGAGAGACGCCATCGTACAAGCTGAGCTTTTAATTATGCGCATGCTTAAATTTCAAGTAACTCCGGTACATCCACATAAGGTATTTAATCGCATTTTTGAATATTTAATAGTATCTTGAAATATTTAACTTGTATTCAATGCAGATTAAGACCTAGCTTTCGTTTGTCGCTTGCTTGCATTTGTTTCCCAAAACTCTTTTTTCAAAAATACAGATTTTGGGCAAGGCAAGGAAACAACCTTAGAAAAGTTACATCCCTTACATTGAAGCATCCAATACATACTGCAATGAAATTTAAAGATGCTTTCTCTTGGATCGCCGCACATATTTTCAATTCTTTACCACTTACAATCAGATCAAAAGTCAATTCACCACGCTTATTTATTTCCGTCATCATAAAACATTTTATCGACCTCCAAAACAAATGGTTATTCTGTTTGTTCTTACTACATAAACTGTTCTTAGAGCGTAACTGCCTTTTTCTATCCCTGTCGGAGTTTAAGTTTAATTTTGTAAATAAATACTTTTAAGTAAGTATACAAGATTTTTCAATTTATTATATATGCTTTATTTGTTATCATGCATAAGAGCTAATGTCCTCATGTAGATGTATTTGTTAATTACTTATGTATATATATCTGCAAGAATGTATATGAACATACCGAAGAACAAATAACTTATTATTATTATTATTATTATTGCAGTATATGCTTCACTACTTAAGGTCTTTACAAGCATGGTTCGGTGACGAAGAATGGTCAAAGTATCCAGTATCAAAAACTAGCATGGCTTTATTACAAGATTTTCATCATTCCCCATCTATACTTGATTATCCTCCGAATTTGGTGGCAATTGCCTGTATAAACCTGTCTTTACAAATCTATGGTGTCGTAGTACCATTGATGGATGAGTGTGATCAACAGCCCTGGTTCAATGTGAGTGATTACACGTTTATTTAGTGAACTATAAAAATGGAATGGTTGAATTAAATTAAATTAAATTAAATCAATGTCGATTAAACTTGTTGAAGATACTATGATATAATAATAGGGATATTTTTTGGTATGAACAAAGAAAATCAAAGGCTCAAAGTTTACATCATTTTATTTATCAGATAATTATCAGATAATTTATTTAGACAGTTGTAGATTATCATTCCATCAAGTGTATATATCACAATAGTTTGCATTATTTACTGACAACACATATTTCTTTTACAGGTTTTGTGTAAAGAGTTAACTAGAGATCAGCTTTGGGAAATTATGGAAAAAATCATGGCAGCCTACGATGAAGAGCCAGAGACAAAAGACACTTAACTCAAGGATTTTGTTCAAATAATTTCAGCATCCCCATGAAATTACATACATTCTGTAAACTTACGTTTTTATATCTAATTCATCGATTGATTGAAACACGCCGAATTTCGTGTCATATATGTCAACAGCGTCGTGATCGTTGATTGCTCCATTTTTTACATGTAAATATAGAATTAGTCGAAAACTCATCGATTCGTCGTATATTTATTTCCTGCTATCGAACGTCGATGCCACTTTTCATCATAGTCGTTGCGTGCAATTTGTAGAAATTAAATCTACGCGATGAATTTAAAAAACAAACAAACGAGGGTGACGTGAAAAAAATGCAAAACTGTTTAATATTTGCTTATTATATTAATTATGCTCATTATCGTGATCTCTTTCTTTGACATTCTTATTCAAATTGCGATGTTATATAAAAATGTTTTATATAATATCGTAAAATGACGTCATTCATTTCTTTTTCATAGAATTGTCAAGTACTTATAAACAATCGGTACAGTCTACGTGTCGTATCACATCTATGTCCTACGATGAGCAAATAATAGTCTTCTTACCGGCAGAAACACAATTGTTCGCTCGTATCGATTCGATCAGTTACCACATACTCGATAAAAGCGCAAATCTCTCCCCCTCCCACAATGCATCCATTTTAGATTATAGCATGTTATATATATAAATATATATATATATATATAAAGTCTATAATTAAAAAACTCTGGAATTATAAGATCGGTCCCGACATTCTGTATAGATAGTTCGTTATTTTTAAAACATTTGTTCCACAGCAAATCTAACCATTTTTCGATGAAATTCTCTGCTTTTATTACTTTCTTTCCCAATGGAAATTGGAAAAAGCCCGTCGTCAATCCAGTCGAGGGAAACGAGACGTCTGTGAAGGAACTCCGTGTTGCTCTTAAAGAACGGACAAACTCTTTATCACGAATACTGGACTGGAAAAAAAACTTGGAAAGACGAAAATTGCGTCTCGTCCCGTCGTACGTGTTCGCGATGGCGCTCACTATGGTCTTGGATTTTCGAGGTTGGCAGAGTCCGATGCAGATCTCACAATCAGCAATTTTGTCGCTTATATAGTAAAAAAACATAGAAGAGTCGAAGATTAGGCCTGTACGGCATCCTTGGCCTTCATGAAATATGTAAGCATGTCGATCGGCAATGGAAACACGATCGTCGAATTCTTCTCTGCTGAGATTGTGTTCAGAGTCTGAAAACGACATTATAATTTCATTATTTCAAATTACAGCTTCGTAACATGGAAGAAAGTACATTTTTGCAGGTATAAATAATATTATTACCCGTAAATATTTATTTTTCAAATTCAATCTGTTTAAAATTAGAAGTGCGGATAAAACTTAGATTATATGTCTATAAAAAGTAAACGTAAGCTTAATTTATAAATATTTTACTTTTTTTTCTTGATTTATTTTATTGCTACTATAAATGTCGAAGTGACATATAACTGAGTAAAGTACGTATAAGTTATTTATATAACTACAAATTCATGTCTTCATATATATTGAATACATAATATTTATATATTATTATATATTTCTGTTATGTATGTACAGGTTGTTTTCACAAAATAAATGTAGCCTCGCTATATGCAAATATGTGCAAAAATTGTTTTTACACATAAGTATAACAAGTGTTTAATATATAGGTAAACTTTCATCAAACTCTACATAAGACGCTTGTTTAAACTTCGCTCAAAATTTACAGAGTGGCATTTTTATGATATTTGCTTTTAGTCCAATTTTGTACTTTTAATAGTCTTCCATTTTTCATTGGTGAAATAAGTTCAAAAAACACAAGTCCAAATTATATAGATATGAATACATTTTTATTCTTTTTAAAAGCAGTTTTGTTTGAATGGTATACTTACACTCTAACCGAGCCCGATTTTCAAAAAATTTCATGGCCATATTTTCAATTAAATTTTTAATTAAATTTAATTAAACGGCTAGGAAACTGCATTATCGTCGGGTTATGAAACTACATTATCAATGGTTTAGGAAACTACATTATCAATGGTTTAGGAAACTACATTATCAATGTGTTACAAGCATTATGAACGCAGTCTCTCAAAATCTTCCTATACATGGCCGCAAGAGCCAGGGTAATCTTCATATTTAAGAGGGTTCTAAAGTAGAACAGTTACCGACTGGGCTTTGCAACAATAAAAGTATAAATAACAAATTATTGAAATTTTTTTTTTTAATTTAGGCTCTGGAAGGGTGATTCTACATAACATATACAATCACCAAAAAAATTCCAGCAGAAATCATTCAAAATTAAATGAGAACTTTTGGAAACAAATTATT